>CAMPDV010003642.1:0-43373 GCA_946699065.1 Loxodes magnus
AGTAATAGGATCTGATTAGGTGATAGAAGTTGATTAAAGTAAAGCAAAAAAGATTATTGTATAAACGAGCAACTTGCATGCAATAAATAATATAATATGATATAAAATAATATAAAAAACAAGTTAAATAAGCATTATAAAGAGTGAAATATAAAAAATAAAGAGCAATGGAAAAAAGATTAAAATATAAGTCATAATTTGTATATAAAAAAGCATTGAAAAAGAAACTGAGTCTCGTAAATATAATAAATATGACTGAAAAAAGACAAAAAAGAATATAAATATAGTTCCCGCGTCTAATAGATAAGACTTGTCATAAAAACATAGCCAAATAAACCACTTAGACAAAATGGGACCCCCGCGTCTAATATATATGAATTGCTATAAAATTGACATAAAAAAGCTGCGAATAAAAGTAATGCGACTGGAATAAAATAAAATATCGCAAATAAATTGACAACAAAAGATAATGAAATAAAAATAATGGTACTCCCGCGTCTAATAAACGAAAACACAATAAAATTAAAATATTAAATGGAATAATAAAGAAAGTAAAAGAATAAATGTGCAAAATTAGTAATAAAAACAAAATAAAGATAATAAATAATTATAGAGGACTGATAAAACAGCAATAAAAATGATATGTTAAAATTAGAGTATAAAAGTGCTTGCTTAATGAAATAGAAGAATAAAAACGTTAATAAAAGTGACCTGCGTAATATGTATATAAATTGACAACATGAAAATGAAGAATATAGTAAATATTGATTAAAAGATACGAAAAACAGCAGATAAATGTAAAAAAAATGATAAAAAAGTACTGATATAAATATAAAAATTGAATGGATGAGGATAATAAAAAGTCTAAAACTGATATGAAAGAGGATAAACGAGGACGAACGGGTGACTTTTCTGTATGAGTAATAGGATCTGATTAGGTGATAGAAGTTGATTAAAGTAAAGCAAAAAAGATTATTGTATAAACGAGCAACTTGCATGCAATAAATAATATAATATGATATAAAATAATATAAAAAACAAGTTAAATAAGCATTATAAAGAGTGAAATATAAAAAATAAAGAGCAATGGAAAAAAGATTAAAATATAAGTCATAATTTGTATATAAAAAAGCATTGAAAAAGAAACTGAGTCTCGTAAATATAATAAATATGACTGAAAAAAGACAAAAAAGAATATAAATATAGTTCCCGCGTCTAATAGATAAGACTTGTCATAAAAACATAGCCAAATAAACCACTTAGACAAAATGGGACCCCCGCGTCTAATATATATGAATTGCTATAAAATTGACATAAAAAAGCTGCGAATAAAAGTAATGCGACTGGAATAAAATAAAATATCGCAAATAAATTGACAACAAAAGATAATGAAATAAAAATAATGGTACTCCCGCGTCTAATAAACGAAAACACAATAAAATTAAAATATTAAATGGAATAATAAAGAAAGTAAAAGAATAAATGTGCAAAATTAGTAATAAAAACAAAATAAAGATAATAAATAATTATAGAGGACTGATAAAACAGCAATAAAAATGATATGTTAAAATTAGAGTATAAAAGTGCTTGCTTAATGAAATAGAAGAATAAAAACGTTAATAAAAGTGACCTGCGTAATATGTATATAAATTGACAACATGAAAATGAAGAATATAGTAAATATTGATTAAAAGATACGAAAAACAGCAGATAAATGTAAAAAAAATGATAAAAAAGTACTGATATAAATATAAAAATTGAATGGATGAGGATAATAAAAAGTCTAAAACTGATATGAAAGAGGATAAACGAGGACGAACGGGTGACTTTTCTGTATGAGTAATAGGATCTGATTAGGTGATAGAAGTTGATTAAAGTAAAGCAAAAAAGATTATTGTATAAACGAGCAACTTGCATGCAATAAATAATATAATATGATATAAAATAATATAAAAAACAAGTTAAATAAGCATTATAAAGAGTGAAATATAAAAAATAAAGAGCAATGGAAAAAAGATTAAAATATAAGTCATAATTTGTATATAAAAAAGCATTGAAAAAGAAACTGAGTCTCGTAAATATAATAAATATGACTGAAAAAAGACAAAAAAGAATATAAATATAGTTCCCGCGTCTAATAGATAAGACTTGTCATAAAAACATAGCCAAATAAACCACTTAGACAAAATGGGACCCCCGCGTCTAATATATATGAATTGCTATAAAATTGACATAAAAAAGCTGCGAATAAAAGTAATGCGACTGGAATAAAATAAAATATCGCAAATAAATTGACAACAAAAGATAATGAAATAAAAATAATGGTACTCCCGCGTCTAATAAACGAAAACACAATAAAATTAAAATATTAAATGGAATAATAAAGAAAGTAAAAGAATAAATGTGCAAAATTAGTAATAAAAACAAAATAAAGATAATAAATAATTATAGAGGACTGATAAAACAGCAATAAAAATGATATGTTAAAATTAGAGTATAAAAGTGCTTGCTTAATGAAATAGAAGAATAAAAACGTTAATAAAAGTGACCTGCGTAATATGTATATAAATTGACAACATGAAAATGAAGAATATAGTAAATATTGATTAAAAGATACGAAAAACAGCAGATAAATGTAAAAAAAATGATAAAAAAGTACTGATATAAATATAAAAATTGAATGGATGAGGATAATAAAAAGTCTAAAACTGATATGAAAGAGGATAAACGAGGACGAACGGGTGACTTTTCTGTATGAGTAATAGGATCTGATTAGGTGATAGAAGTTGATTAAAGTAAAGCAAAAAAGATTATTGTATAAACGAGCAACTTGCATGCAATAAATAATATAATATGATATAAAATAATATAAAAAACAAGTTAAATAAGCATTATAAAGAGTGAAATATAAAAAATAAAGAGCAATGGAAAAAAGATTAAAATATAAGTCATAATTTGTATATAAAAAAGCATTGAAAAAGAAACTGAGTCTCGTAAATATAATAAATATGACTGAAAAAAGACAAAAAAGAATATAAATATAGTTCCCGCGTCTAATAGATAAGACTTGTCATAAAAACATAGCCAAATAAACCACTTAGACAAAATGGGACCCCCGCGTCTAATATATATGAATTGCTATAAAATTGACATAAAAAAGCTGCGAATAAAAGTAATGCGACTGGAATAAAATAAAATATCGCAAATAAATTGACAACAAAAGATAATGAAATAAAAATAATGGTACTCCCGCGTCTAATAAACGAAAACACAATAAAATTAAAATATTAAATGGAATAATAAAGAAAGTAAAAGAATAAATGTGCAAAATTAGTAATAAAAACAAAATAAAGATAATAAATAATTATAGAGGACTGATAAAACAGCAATAAAAATGATATGTTAAAATTAGAGTATAAAAGTGCTTGCTTAATGAAATAGAAGAATAAAAACGTTAATAAAAGTGACCTGCGTAATATGTATATAAATTGACAACATGAAAATGAAGAATATAGTAAATATTGATTAAAAGATACGAAAAACAGCAGATAAATGTAAAAAAAATGATAAAAAAGTACTGATATAAATATAAAAATTGAATGGATGAGGATAATAAAAAGTCTAAAACTGATATGAAAGAGGATAAACGAGGACGAACGGGTGACTTTTCTGTATGAGTAATAGGATCTGATTAGGTGATAGAAGTTGATTAAAGTAAAGCAAAAAAGATTATTGTATAAACGAGCAACTTGCATGCAATAAATAATATAATATGATATAAAATAATATAAAAAACAAGTTAAATAAGCATTATAAAGAGTGAAATATAAAAAATAAAGAGCAATGGAAAAAAGATTAAAATATAAGTCATAATTTGTATATAAAAAAGCATTGAAAAAGAAACTGAGTCTCGTAAATATAATAAATATGACTGAAAAAAGACAAAAAAGAATATAAATATAGTTCCCGCGTCTAATAGATAAGACTTGTCATAAAAACATAGCCAAATAAACCACTTAGACAAAATGGGACCCCCCGCGTCTAATATATATGAATTGCTATAAAATTGACATAAAAAAGCTGCGAATAAAAGTAATGCGACTGGAATAAAATAAAATATCGCAAATAAATTGACAACAAAAGATAATGAAATAAAAATAATGGTACTCCCGCGTCTAATAAACGAAAACACAATAAAATTAAAATATTAAATGGAATAATAAAGAAAGTAAAAGAATAAATGTGCAAAATTAGTAATAAAAACAAAATAAAGATAATAAATAATTATAGAGGACTGATAAAACAGCAATAAAAATGATATGTTAAAATTAGAGTATAAAAGTGCTTGCTTAATGAAATAGAAGAATAAAAACGTTAATAAAAGTGACCTGCGTAATATGTATATAAATTGACAACATGAAAATGAAGAATATAGTAAATATTGATTAAAAGATACGAAAAACAGCAGATAAATGTAAAAAAAATGATAAAAAAGTACTGATATAAATATAAAAATTGAATGGATGAGGATAATAAAAAGTCTAAAACTGATATGAAAGAGGATAAACGAGGACGAACGGGTGACTTTTCTGTATGAGTAATAGGATCTGATTAGGTGATAGAAGTTGATTAAAGTAAAGCAAAAAAGATTATTGTATAAACGAGCAACTTG
Organism: Loxodes magnus; assembly: GCA_946699065.1. Lineage (NCBI taxonomy): Eukaryota > Ciliophora > Karyorelictea > Loxodida > Loxodidae > Loxodes > Loxodes magnus. The sequence goes on from CAMPDV010003642.1 coordinate 4,673, forward strand.
CATGCAATAAATAATATAATATGATATAAAATAATATAAAAAACAAGTTAAATAAGCATTATAAAGAGTGAAATATAAAAAATAAAGAGCAATGGAAAAAAGATTAAAATATAAGTCATAATTTGTATATAAAAAAGCATTGAAAAAGAAACTGAGTCTCGTAAATATAATAAATATGACTGAAAAAAGACAAAAAAGAATATAAATATAGTTCCCGCGTCTAATAGATAAGACTTGTCATAAAAACATAGCCAAATAAACCACTTAGACAAAATGGGACCCCCGCGTCTAATATATATGAATTGCTATAAAATTGACATAAAAAAGCTGCGAATAAAAGTAATGCGACTGGAATAAAATAAAATATCGCAAATAAATTGACAACAAAAGATAATGAAATAAAAATAATGGTACTCCCGCGTCTAATAAACGAAAACACAATAAAATTAAAATATTAAATGGAATAATAAAGAAAGTAAAAGAATAAATGTGCAAAATTAGTAATAAAAACAAAATAAAGATAATAAATAATTATAGAGGACTGATAAAACAGCAATAAAAATGATATGTTAAAATTAGAGTATAAAAGTGCTTGCTTAATGAAATAGAAGAATAAAAACGTTAATAAAAGTGACCTGCGTAATATGTATATAAATTGACAACATGAAAATGAAGAATATAGTAAATATTGATTAAAAGATACGAAAAACAGCAGATAAATGTAAAAAAAATGATAAAAAAGTACTGATATAAATATAAAAATTGAATGGATGAGGATAATAAAAAGTCTAAAACTGATATGAAAGAGGATAAACGAGGACGAACGGGTGACTTTTCTGTATGAGTAATAGGATCTGATTAGGTGATAGAAGTTGATTAAAGTAAAGCAAAAAAGATTATTGTATAAACGAGCAACTTGCATGCAATAAATAATATAATATGATATAAAATAATATAAAAAACAAGTTAAATAAGCATTATAAAGAGTGAAATATAAAAAATAAAGAGCAATGGAAAAAAGATTAAAATATAAGTCATAATTTGTATATAAAAAAGCATTGAAAAAGAAACTGAGTCTCGTAAATATAATAAATATGACTGAAAAAAGACAAAAAAGAATATAAATATAGTTCCCGCGTCTAATAGATAAGACTTGTCATAAAAACATAGCCAAATAAACCACTTAGACAAAATGGGACCCCCGCGTCTAATATATATGAATTGCTATAAAATTGACATAAAAAAGCTGCGAATAAAAGTAATGCGACTGGAATAAAATAAAATATCGCAAATAAATTGACAACAAAAGATAATGAAATAAAAATAATGGTACTCCCGCGTCTAATAAACGAAAACACAATAAAATTAAAATATTAAATGGAATAATAAAGAAAGTAAAAGAATAAATGTGCAAAATTAGTAATAAAAACAAAATAAAGATAATAAATAATTATAGAGGACTGATAAAACAGCAATAAAAATGATATGTTAAAATTAGAGTATAAAAGTGCTTGCTTAATGAAATAGAAGAATAAAAACGTTAATAAAAGTGACCTGCGTAATATGTATATAAATTGACAACATGAAAATGAAGAATATAGTAAATATTGATTAAAAGATACGAAAAACAGCAGATAAATGTAAAAAAAATGATAAAAAAGTACTGATATAAATATAAAAATTGAATGGATGAGGATAATAAAAAGTCTAAAACTGATATGAAAGAGGATAAACGAGGACGAACGGGTGACTTTTCTGTATGAGTAATAGGATCTGATTAGGTGATAGAAGTTGATTAAAGTAAAGCAAAAAAGATTATTGTATAAACGAGCAACTTGCATGCAATAAATAATATAATATGATATAAAATAATATAAAAAACAAGTTAAATAAGCATTATAAAGAGTGAAATATAAAAAATAAAGAGCAATGGAAAAAAGATTAAAATATAAGTCATAATTTGTATATAAAAAAGCATTGAAAAAGAAACTGAGTCTCGTAAATATAATAAATATGACTGAAAAAAGACAAAAAAGAATATAAATATAGTTCCCGCGTCTAATAGATAAGACTTGTCATAAAAACATAGCCAAATAAACCACTTAGACAAAATGGGACCCCCGCGTCTAATATATATGAATTGCTATAAAATTGACATAAAAAAGCTGCGAATAAAAGTAATGCGACTGGAATAAAATAAAATATCGCAAATAAATTGACAACAAAAGATAATGAAATAAAAATAATGGTACTCCCGCGTCTAATAAACGAAAACACAATAAAATTAAAATATTAAATGGAATAATAAAGAAAGTAAAAGAATAAATGTGCAAAATTAGTAATAAAAACAAAATAAAGATAATAAATAATTATAGAGGACTGATAAAACAGCAATAAAAATGATATGTTAAAATTAGAGTATAAAAGTGCTTGCTTAATGAAATAGAAGAATAAAAACGTTAATAAAAGTGACCTGCGTAATATGTATATAAATTGACAACATGAAAATGAAGAATATAGTAAATATTGATTAAAAGATACGAAAAACAGCAGATAAATGTAAAAAAAATGATAAAAAAGTACTGATATAAATATAAAAATTGAATGGATGAGGATAATAAAAAGTCTAAAACTGATATGAAAGAGGATAAACGAGGACGAACGGGTGACTTTTCTGTATGAGTAATAGGATCTGATTAGGTGATAGAAGTTGATTAAAGTAAAGCAAAAAAGATTATTGTATAAACGAGCAACTTGCATGCAATAAATAATATAATATGATATAAAATAATATAAAAAACAAGTTAAATAAGCATTATAAAGAGTGAAATATAAAAAATAAAGAGCAATGGAAAAAAGATTAAAATATAAGTCATAATTTGTATATAAAAAAGCATTGAAAAAGAAACTGAGTCTCGTAAATATAATAAATATGACTGAAAAAAGACAAAAAAGAATATAAATATAGTTCCCGCGTCTAATAGATAAGACTTGTCATAAAAACATAGCCAAATAAACCACTTAGACAAAATGGGACCCCCGCGTCTAATATATATGAATTGCTATAAAATTGACATAAAAAAGCTGCGAATAAAAGTAATGCGACTGGAATAAAATAAAATATCGCAAATAAATTGACAACAAAAGATAATGAAATAAAAATAATGGTACTCCCGCGTCTAATAAACGAAAACACAATAAAATTAAAATATTAAATGGAATAATAAAGAAAGTAAAAGAATAAATGTGCAAAATTAGTAATAAAAACAAAATAAAGATAATAAATAATTATAGAGGACTGATAAAACAGCAATAAAAATGATATGTTAAAATTAGAGTATAAAAGTGCTTGCTTAATGAAATAGAAGAATAAAAACGTTAATAAAAGTGACCTGCGTAATATGTATATAAATTGACAACATGAAAATGAAGAATATAGTAAATATTGATTAAAAGATACGAAAAACAGCAGATAAATGTAAAAAAAATGATAAAAAAGTACTGATATAAATATAAAAATTGAATGGATGAGGATAATAAAAAGTCTAAAACTGATATGAAAGAGGATAAACGAGGACGAACGGGTGACTTTTCTGTATGAGTAATAGGATCTGATTAGGTGATAGAAGTTGATTAAAGTAAAGCAAAAAAGATTATTGTATAAACGAGCAACTTGCATGCAATAAATAATATAATATGATATAAAATAATATAAAAAACAAGTTAAATAAGCATTATAAAGAGTGAAATATAAAAAATAAAGAGCAATGGAAAAAAGATTAAAATATAAGTCATAATTTGTATATAAAAAAGCATTGAAAAAGAAACTGAGTCTCGTAAATATAATAAATATGACTGAAAAAAGACAAAAAAGAATATAAATATAGTTCCCGCGTCTAATAGATAAGACTTGTCATAAAAACATAGCCAAATAAACCACTTAGACAAAATGGGACCCCCGCGTCTAATATATATGAATTGCTATAAAATTGACATAAAAAAGCTGCGAATAAAAGTAATGCGACTGGAATAAAATAAAATATCGCAAATAAATTGACAACAAAAGATAATGAAATAAAAATAATGGTACTCCCGCGTCTAATAAACGAAAACACAATAAAATTAAAATATTAAATGGAATAATAAAGAAAGTAAAAGAATAAATGTGCAAAATTAGTAATAAAAACAAAATAAAGATAATAAATAATTATAGAGGACTGATAAAACAGCAATAAAAATGATATGTTAAAATTAGAGTATAAAAGTGCTTGCTTAATGAAATAGAAGAATAAAAACGTTAATAAAAGTGACCTGCGTAATATGTATATAAATTGACAACATGAAAATGAAGAATATAGTAAATATTGATTAAAAGATACGAAAAACAGCAGATAAATGTAAAAAAAATGATAAAAAAGTACTGATATAAATATAAAAATTGAATGGATGAGGATAATAAAAAGTCTAAAACTGATATGAAAGAGGATAAACGAGGACGAACGGGTGACTTTTCTGTATGAGTAATAGGATCTGATTAGGTGATAGAAGTTGATTAAAGTAAAGCAAAAAAGATTATTGTATAAACGAGCAACTTGCATGCAATAAATAATATAATATGATATAAAATAATATAAAAAACAAGTTAAATAAGCATTATAAAGAGTGAAATATAAAAAATAAAGAGCAATGGAAAAAAGATTAAAATATAAGTCATAATTTGTATATAAAAAAGCATTGAAAAAGAAACTGAGTCTCGTAAATATAATAAATATGACTGAAAAAAGACAAAAAAGAATATAAATATAGTTCCCGCGTCTAATAGATAAGACTTGTCATAAAAACATAGCCAAATAAACCACTTAGACAAAATGGGACCCCCGCGTCTAATATATATGAATTGCTATAAAATTGACATAAAAAAGCTGCGAATAAAAGTAATGCGACTGGAATAAAATAAAATATCGCAAATAAATTGACAACAAAAGATAATGAAATAAAAATAATGGTACTCCCGCGTCTAATAAACGAAAACACAATAAAATTAAAATATTAAATGGAATAATAAAGAAAGTAAAAGAATAAATGTGCAAAATTAGTAATAAAAACAAAATAAAGATAATAAATAATTATAGAGGACTGATAAAACAGCAATAAAAATGATATGTTAAAATTAGAGTATAAAAGTGCTTGCTTAATGAAATAGAAGAATAAAAACGTTAATAAAAGTGACCTGCGTAATATGTATATAAATTGACAACATGAAAATGAAGAATATAGTAAATATTGATTAAAAGATACGAAAAACAGCAGATAAATGTAAAAAAAATGATAAAAAAGTACTGATATAAATATAAAAATTGAATGGATGAGGATAATAAAAAGTCTAAAACTGATATGAAAGAGGATAAACGAGGACGAACGGGTGACTTTTCTGTATGAGTAATAGGATCTGATTAGGTGATAGAAGTTGATTAAAGTAAAGCAAAAAAGATTATTGTATAAACGAGCAACTTGCATGCAATAAATAATATAATATGATATAAAATAATATAAAAAACAAGTTAAATAAGCATTATAAAGAGTGAAATATAAAAAATAAAGAGCAATGGAAAAAAGATTAAAATATAAGTCATAATTTGTATATAAAAAAGCATTGAAAAAGAAACTGAGTCTCGTAAATATAATAAATATGACTGAAAAAAGACAAAAAAGAATATAAATATAGTTCCCGCGTCTAATAGATAAGACTTGTCATAAAAACATAGCCAAATAAACCACTTAGACAAAATGGGACCCCCGCGTCTAATATATATGAATTGCTATAAAATTGACATAAAAAAGCTGCGAATAAAAGTAATGCGACTGGAATAAAATAAAATATCGCAAATAAATTGACAACAAAAGATAATGAAATAAAAATAATGGTACTCCCGCGTCTAATAAACGAAAACACAATAAAATTAAAATATTAAATGGAATAATAAAGAAAGTAAAAGAATAAATGTGCAAAATTAGTAATAAAAACAAAATAAAGATAATAAATAATTATAGAGGACTGATAAAACAGCAATAAAAATGATATGTTAAAATTAGAGTATAAAAGTGCTTGCTTAATGAAATAGAAGAATAAAAACGTTAATAAAAGTGACCTGCGTAATATGTATATAAATTGACAACATGAAAATGAAGAATATAGTAAATATTGATTAAAAGATACGAAAAACAGCAGATAAATGTAAAAAAAATGATAAAAAAGTACTGATATAAATATAAAAATTGAATGGATGAGGATAATAAAAAGTCTAAAACTGATATGAAAGAGGATAAACGAGGACGAACGGGTGACTTTTCTGTATGAGTAATAGGATCTGATTAGGTGATAGAAGTTGATTAAAGTAAAGCAAAAAAGATTATTGTATAAACGAGCAACTTGCATGCAATAAATAATATAATATGATATAAAATAATATAAAAAACAAGTTAAATAAGCATTATAAAGAGTGAAATATAAAAAATAAAGAGCAATGGAAAAAAGATTAAAATATAAGTCATAATTTGTATATAAAAAAGCATTGAAAAAGAAACTGAGTCTCGTAAATATAATAAATATGACTGAAAAAAGACAAAAAAGAATATAAATATAGTTCCCGCGTCTAATAGATAAGACTTGTCATAAAAACATAGCCAAATAAACCACTTAGACAAAATGGGACCCCCGCGTCTAATATATATGAATTGCTATAAAATTGACATAAAAAAGCTGCGAATAAAAGTAATGCGACTGGAATAAAATAAAATATCGCAAATAAATTGACAACAAAAGATAATGAAATAAAAATAATGGTACTCCCGCGTCTAATAAACGAAAACACAATAAAATTAAAATATTAAATGGAATAATAAAGAAAGTAAAAGAATAAATGTGCAAAATTAGTAATAAAAACAAAATAAAGATAATAAATAATTATAGAGGACTGATAAAACAGCAATAAAAATGATATGTTAAAATTAGAGTATAAAAGTGCTTGCTTAATGAAATAGAAGAATAAAAACGTTAATAAAAGTGACCTGCGTAATATGTATATAAATTGACAACATGAAAATGAAGAATATAGTAAATATTGATTAAAAGATACGAAAAACAGCAGATAAATGTAAAAAAAATGATAAAAAAGTACTGATATAAATATAAAAATTGAATGGATGAGGATAATAAAAAGTCTAAAACTGATATGAAAGAGGATAAACGAGGACGAACGGGTGACTTTTCTGTATGAGTAATAGGATCTGATTAGGTGATAGAAGTTGATTAAAGTAAAGCAAAAAAGATTATTGTATAAACGAGCAACTTGCATGCAATAAATAATATAATATGATATAAAATAATATAAAAAACAAGTTAAATAAGCATTATAAAGAGTGAAATATAAAAAATAAAGAGCAATGGAAAAAAGATTAAAATATAAGTCATAATTTGTATATAAAAAAGCATTGAAAAAGAAACTGAGTCTCGTAAATATAATAAATATGACTGAAAAAAGACAAAAAAGAATATAAATATAGTTCCCGCGTCTAATAGATAAGACTTGTCATAAAAACATAGCCAAATAAACCACTTAGACAAAATGGGACCCCCGCGTCTAATATATATGAATTGCTATAAAATTGACATAAAAAAGCTGCGAATAAAAGTAATGCGACTGGAATAAAATAAAATATCGCAAATAAATTGACAACAAAAGATAATGAAATAAAAATAATGGTACTCCCGCGTCTAATAAACGAAAACACAATAAAATTAAAATATTAAATGGAATAATAAAGAAAGTAAAAGAATAAATGTGCAAAATTAGTAATAAAAACAAAATAAAGATAATAAATAATTATAGAGGACTGATAAAACAGCAATAAAAATGATATGTTAAAATTAGAGTATAAAAGTGCTTGCTTAATGAAATAGAAGAATAAAAACGTTAATAAAAGTGACCTGCGTAATATGTATATAAATTGACAACATGAAAATGAAGAATATAGTAAATATTGATTAAAAGATACGAAAAACAGCAGATAAATGTAAAAAAAATGATAAAAAAGTACTGATATAAATATAAAAATTGAATGGATGAGGATAATAAAAAGTCTAAAACTGATATGAAAGAGGATAAACGAGGACGAACGGGTGACTTTTCTGTATGAGTAATAGGATCTGATTAGGTGATAGAAGTTGATTAAAGTAAAGCAAAAAAGATTATTGTATAAACGAGCAACTTGCATGCAATAAATAATATAATATGATATAAAATAATATAAAAAACAAGTTAAATAAGCATTATAAAGAGTGAAATATAAAAAATAAAGAGCAATGGAAAAAAGATTAAAATATAAGTCATAATTTGTATATAAAAAAGCATTGAAAAAGAAACTGAGTCTCGTAAATATAATAAATATGACTGAAAAAAGACAAAAAAGAATATAAATATAGTTCCCGCGTCTAATAGATAAGACTTGTCATAAAAACATAGCCAAATAAACCACTTAGACAAAATGGGACCCCCGCGTCTAATATATATGAATTGCTATAAAATTGACATAAAAAAGCTGCGAATAAAAGTAATGCGACTGGAATAAAATAAAATATCGCAAATAAATTGACAACAAAAGATAATGAAATAAAAATAATGGTACTCCCGCGTCTAATAAACGAAAACACAATAAAATTAAAATATTAAATGGAATAATAAAGAAAGTAAAAGAATAAATGTGCAAAATTAGTAATAAAAACAAAATAAAGATAATAAATAATTATAGAGGACTGATAAAACAGCAATAAAAATGATATGTTAAAATTAGAGTATAAAAGTGCTTGCTTAATGAAATAGAAGAATAAAAACGTTAATAAAAGTGACCTGCGTAATATGTATATAAATTGACAACATGAAAATGAAGAATATAGTAAATATTGATTAAAAGATACGAAAAACAGCAGATAAATGTAAAAAAAATGATAAAAAAGTACTGATATAAATATAAAAATTGAATGGATGAGGATAATAAAAAGTCTAAAACTGAGTCTCGTAAATATAATAAATATGACTGAAAAAAGACAAAAAAGAATATAAATATAGTTCCCGCGTCTAATAGATAAGACTTGTCATAAAAACATAGCCAAATAAACCACTTAGACAAAATGGGACCCCCGCGTCTAATATATATGAATTGCTATAAAATTGACATAAAAAAGCTGCGAATAAAAGTAATGCGACTGGAATAAAATAAAATATCGCAAATAAATTGACAACAAAAGATAATGAAATAAAAATAATGGTACTCCCGCGTCTAATAAACGAAAACACAATAAAATTAAAATATTAAATGGAATAATAAAGAAAGTAAAAGAATAAATGTGCAAAATTAGTAATAAAAACAAAATAAAGATAATAAATAATTATAGAGGACTGATAAAACAGCAATAAAAATGATATGTTAAAATTAGAGTATAAAAGTGCTTGCTTAATGAAATAGAAGAATAAAAACGTTAATAAAAGTGACCTGCGTAATATGTATATAAATTGACAACATGAAAATGAAGAATATAGTAAATATTGATTAAAAGATACGAAAAACAGCAGATAAATGTAAAAAAAATGATAAAAAAGTACTGATATAAATATAAAAATTGAATGGATGAGGATAATAAAAAGTCTAAAACTGATATGAAAGAGGATAAACGAGGACGAACGGGTGACTTTTCTGTATGAGTAATAGGATCTGATTAGGTGATAGAAGTTGATTAAAGTAAAGCAAAAAAGATTATTGTATAAACGAGCAACTTGCATGCAATAAATAATATAATATGATATAAAATAATATAAAAAACAAGTTAAATAAGCATTATAAAGAGTGAAATATAAAAAATAAAGAGCAATGGAAAAAAGATTAAAATATAAGTCATAATTTGTATATAAAAAAGCATTGAAAAAGAAACTGAGTCTCGTAAATATAATAAATATGACTGAAAAAAGACAAAAAAGAATATAAATATAGTTCCCGCGTCTAATAGATAAGACTTGTCATAAAAACATAGCCAAATAAACCACTTAGACAAAATGGGACCCCCGCGTCTAATATATATGAATTGCTATAAAATTGACATAAAAAAGCTGCGAATAAAAGTAATGCGACTGGAATAAAATAAAATATCGCAAATAAATTGACAACAAAAGATAATGAAATAAAAATAATGGTACTCCCGCGTCTAATAAACGAAAACACAATAAAATTAAAATATTAAATGGAATAATAAAGAAAGTAAAAGAATAAATGTGCAAAATTAGTAATAAAAACAAAATAAAGATAATAAATAATTATAGAGGACTGATAAAACAGCAATAAAAATGATATGTTAAAATTAGAGTATAAAAGTGCTTGCTTAATGAAATAGAAGAATAAAAACGTTAATAAAAGTGACCTGCGTAATATGTATATAAATTGACAACATGAAAATGAAGAATATAGTAAATATTGATTAAAAGATACGAAAAACAGCAGATAAATGTAAAAAAAATGATAAAAAAGTACTGATATAAATATAAAAATTGAATGGATGAGGATAATAAAAAGTCTAAAACTGAGTCTCGTAAATATAATAAATATGACTGAAAAAAGACAAAAAAGAATATAAATATAGTTCCCGCGTCTAATAGATAAGACTTGTCATAAAAACATAGCCAAATAAACCACTTAGACAAAATGGGACCCCCGCGTCTAATATATATGAATTGCTATAAAATTGACATAAAAAAGCTGCGAATAAAAGTAATGCGACTGGAATAAAATAAAATATCGCAAATAAATTGACAACAAAAGATAATGAAATAAAAATAATGGTACTCCCGCGTCTAATAAACGAAAACACAATAAAATTAAAATATTAAATGGAATAATAAAGAAAGTAAAAGAATAAATGTGCAAAATTAGTAATAAAAACAAAATAAAGATAATAAATAATTATAGAGGACTGATAAAACAGCAATAAAAATGATATGTTAAAATTAGAGTATAAAAGTGCTTGCTTAATGAAATAGAAGAATAAAAACGTTAATAAAAGTGACCTGCGTAATATGTATATAAATTGACAACATGAAAATGAAGAATATAGTAAATATTGATTAAAAGATACGAAAAACAGCAGATAAATGTAAAAAAAATGATAAAAAAGTACTGATATAAATATAAAAATTGAATGGATGAGGATAATAAAAAGTCTAAAACTGATATGAAAGAGGATAAACGAGGACGAACGGGTGACTTTTCTGTATGAGTAATAGGATCTGATTAGGTGATAGAAGTTGATTAAAGTAAAGCAAAAAAGATTATTGTATAAACGAGCAACTTGCATGCAATAAATAATATAATATGATATAAAATAATATAAAAAACAAGTTAAATAAGCATTATAAAGAGTGAAATATAAAAAATAAAGAGCAATGGAAAAAAGATTAAAATATAAGTCATAATTTGTATATAAAAAAGCATTGAAAAAGAAACTGAGTCTCGTAAATATAATAAATATGACTGAAAAAAGACAAAAAAGAATATAAATATAGTTCCCGCGTCTAATAGATAAGACTTGTCATAAAAACATAGCCAAATAAACCACTTAGACAAAATGGGACCCCCGCGTCTAATATATATGAATTGCTATAAAATTGACATAAAAAAGCTGCGAATAAAAGTAATGCGACTGGAATAAAATAAAATATCGCAAATAAATTGACAACAAAAGATAATGAAATAAAAATAATGGTACTCCCGCGTCTAATAAACGAAAACACAATAAAATTAAAATATTAAATGGAATAATAAAGAAAGTAAAAGAATAAATGTGCAAAATTAGTAATAAAAACAAAATAAAGATAATAAATAATTATAGAGGACTGATAAAACAGCAATAAAAATGATATGTTAAAATTAGAGTATAAAAGTGCTTGCTTAATGAAATAGAAGAATAAAAACGTTAATAAAAGTGACCTGCGTAATATGTATATAAATTGACAACATGAAAATGAAGAATATAGTAAATATTGATTAAAAGATACGAAAAACAGCAGATAAATGTAAAAAAAATGATAAAAAAGTACTGATATAAATATAAAAATTGAATGGATGAGGATAATAAAAAGTCTAAAACTGATATGAAAGAGGATAAACGAGGACGAACGGGTGACTTTTCTGTATGAGTAATAGGATCTGATTAGGTGATAGAAGTTGATTAAAGTAAAGCAAAAAAGATTATTGTATAAACGAGCAACTTGCATGCAATAAATAATATAATATGATATAAAATAATATAAAAAACAAGTTAAATAAGCATTATAAAGAGTGAAATATAAAAAATAAAGAGCAATGGAAAAAAGATTAAAATATAAGTCATAATTTGTATATAAAAAAGCATTGAAAAAGAAACTGAGTCTCGTAAATATAATAAATATGACTGAAAAAAGACAAAAAAGAATATAAATATAGTTCCCGCGTCTAATAGATAAGACTTGTCATAAAAACATAGCCAAATAAACCACTTAGACAAAATGGGACCCCCGCGTCTAATATATATGAATTGCTATAAAATTGACATAAAAAAGCTGCGAATAAAAGTAATGCGACTGGAATAAAATAAAATATCGCAAATAAATTGACAACAAAAGATAATGAAATAAAAATAATGGTACTCCCGCGTCTAATAAACGAAAACACAATAAAATTAAAATATTAAATGGAATAATAAAGAAAGTAAAAGAATAAATGTGCAAAATTAGTAATAAAAACAAAATAAAGATAATAAATAATTATAGAGGACTGATAAAACAGCAATAAAAATGATATGTTAAAATTAGAGTATAAAAGTGCTTGCTTAATGAAATAGAAGAATAAAAACGTTAATAAAAGTGACCTGCGTAATATGTATATAAATTGACAACATGAAAATGAAGAATATAGTAAATATTGATTAAAAGATACGAAAAACAGCAGATAAATGTAAAAAAAATGATAAAAAAGTACTGATATAAATATAAAAATTGAATGGATGAGGATAATAAAAAGTCTAAAACTGATATGAAAGAGGATAAACGAGGACGAACGGGTGACTTTTCTGTATGAGTAATAGGATCTGATTAGGTGATAGAAGTTGATTAAAGTAAAGCAAAAAAGATTATTGTATAAACGAGCAACTTGCATGCAATAAATAATATAATATGATATAAAATAATATAAAAAACAAGTTAAATAAGCATTATAAAGAGTGAAATATAAAAAATAAAGAGCAATGGAAAAAAGATTAAAATATAAGTCATAATTTGTATATAAAAAAGCATTGAAAAAGAAACTGAGTCTCGTAAATATAATAAATATGACTGAAAAAAGACAAAAAAGAATATAAATATAGTTCCCGCGTCTAATAGATAAGACTTGTCATAAAAACATAGCCAAATAAACCACTTAGACAAAATGGGACCCCCGCGTCTAATATATATGAATTGCTATAAAATTGACATAAAAAAGCTGCGAATAAAAGTAATGCGACTGGAATAAAATAAAATATCGCAAATAAATTGACAACAAAAGATAATGAAATAAAAATAATGGTACTCCCGCGTCTAATAAACGAAAACACAATAAAATTAAAATATTAAATGGAATAATAAAGAAAGTAAAAGAATAAATGTGCAAAATTAGTAATAAAAACAAAATAAAGATAATAAATAATTATAGAGGACTGATAAAACAGCAATAAAAATGATATGTTAAAATTAGAGTATAAAAGTGCTTGCTTAATGAAATAGAAGAATAAAAACGTTAATAAAAGTGACCTGCGTAATATGTATATAAATTGACAACATGAAAATGAAGAATATAGTAAATATTGATTAAAAGATACGAAAAACAGCAGATAAATGTAAAAAAAATGATAAAAAGATCAATAATTTAAAAAGAAAATTTTATCTTCTTTTCTTACTTATTTCTTCACTTTTCTAAATACTTAATACTTCTCAAAGTATACTCCTTAAAACTGAAATTCTATCTTCTTTTCTTACTCTACTTCTTTACTTTTCTAAATACTGAATACTTCACAAAGAATACTCTTTACTCTGAAATTTTATCTACTTTTCTAACTCTGCTTCTTCACTTTTCTAAATACTTAATACTTCTCAAAGCATACTACTTGAAACTGAAATTCCATCTTCTTTTCTTACTCTACTTCTTCACTTTTCTAAATACTTAATACTTCTCAAAGTATACTACTTAAAACTGAAATTCTATCTTCTTTTCTTACTCTACTTCTTTACTTTTCTAAATACTGAATACTTCACAAAGAATACTCTTTACTCTGAAATTCTATCTTCTTTTCTTACTCTACTTCTTATATTTTCTAAATACTTAATACTTCTCAAAGCATACTACTTAAAACTGAAATTCTTTCTTCTTTTCTTACTCTACTTCTTCACTTTTCTAAATACTTAATACTTCTCAAAGCATAATACTTGAAACTGAAATTCCATCTTCTTTTCTTACTCTGCTTCTTCACTTTTCTAAATACTTAATACTTCTCAAAGCTTAATACTTAAAACTGAAATTCTATCTTCTTTTCTTACTCTGCTTCTTCACTTTTCTAAATACTGAATACTTCACAAAGAATACTCTTTACTCTGAAATTTTATCTACTTTTCTAACTCTGCTTCTTCACTTTTCTAAATACTTAATACTTCTCAAAGCATACTACTTGAAACTGAAATTCCATCTTCTTTTCTTACTCTACTTCTTCACTTTTCTAAATACTTAATACTTCTCAAAGTATACTCCTTAAAACTGAAATTCTATCTTCTTTTCTTACTCTACTTCTTTACTTTTCTAAATACTGAATACTTCACAAAGAATACTCTTTACTCTGAAATTCTATCTTCTTTTCTTACTCTACTTCTTATATTTTCTAAATACTTAATACTTCTCAAAGCATACTCCTTAAAACTGAAATTCTTTCTTCTTTTCTTACTCTACTTCTTCACTTTTCTAAATACTTAATACTTCTCAAAGCATACTTCTTAAAACTGAAATTCTATCTTCTTTTCTTACTCTGCTTCTTCACTTTTCTAAATACTTAATACTTCTCAAAGCATACTCCTTAAAACTGTAATTCCATCTTCTTTTCTTACTCTGCTTCTTCACTTTTCTAAAAACTTAATACTTCTCAAAGCATACTCTTTAAACTGAAATTCTATCTTCTTTTCTTACTCTACTTCTTTACTTTTCTAAATACTTAATACTTCTCAAAGCATACTACTTAAAACTGAAATTCTATCTTCTTTTCTTGCTTTACTTATTCACTTTTCTAAATACTTAATACTTCTCAAAGCATACTTCTTAAAACTGAAATTCTATCTTCTTTTCTTACTCTGCTTCTTCACTTTTCTAAAAACTTAATACTTCTCAAAGCATACTCTTTAAACTGAAATTCTATCTTCTTTTCTTACTCTACTTCTTTACTTTTCTAAATACTTAATATTTCTCAAAGCATACTACTTAAAACTGAAATTCTATCTTCTTTTCTTGCTTTACTTATTCACTTTTCTAAATACTTAATACTTCTCAAAGCTTAATACTTAAAACTGTAATTCCATCTTCTTTTCTTACTTTACTTCTTTACTTTTCTATATACTCATTACTTCTCAAAGCATACTCCTTAAAACTGAAATTCTATCTTCTTTTCTTACTCTGCTTCTTCACTTTTCTAAAAACTTAATACTTCTCAAAGCATACTACTTAAAACTGAAATTCTATCTTCTTTTCTTACTCTACTTCTTTACTTTTCTAAATACTTAATACTTCTCAAAGCATACTCCTTAAAACTGTAATTCCATCTTCTTTTCTTACTCTGCTTCTTCACTTTTCTAAATACTTAATACTTCTCAAAGCTTAATACTTAAAACTGAAATTCTATCTTCTTTTCTTACTCTGCTTCTTCACTTTTCTAAATACTTAATACTTCTCAATGCATACTCCTTAAAACTGAAATTCTATCTTCTTTTCTTACTCTGCTTCTTCACTTTTCTAAATACTTAATACTTCTCAAAGCATACTCCTTAAAACTGAAATTCTATCTTCTTTTCTTGCTTTACTTATTCACTTTTCTAAATACTTAATACTTCTCAAAGCTTAATACTTAAAACTGAAATTCTATCTTCTTTTCTTACTCTGCTTCTTCACTTTTCTAAATACTTAATACTTCTCAAAGCTTAATACTTAAAACTGAAATTCTTTCTTCTTTTCTTACTCTGCTTCTTCACTTTTCTAAATACTCATTACTTCTCAAAGCATACTCCTTAAAACTGAAATTCTTTCTTCTTTTCTTACTCTGCTTCTTCACTTTTCTAAATACTTAATACTTCTCAAAGCATACTCTTTAAACTGAAATTCTATCTTCTTTTCTTACTCTGCTTCTTCACTTTTCTAAATACTTAATACTTCTCAAAGCATACTCCTTAAAACTGTAATTCCATCTTCTTTTCTTACTCTGCTTCTTCACTTTTCTAAATACTTAATACTTCTCAAAGCTTAATACTTAAAACTGAAATTCTTTCTTCTTTTCTTACTCTGCTTCTTCACTTTTCTAAATACTTAATACTTCTCAAAGCATACTCCTTAAAACTGAAATTCTTTCTTCTTTTCTTACTCTGCTTCTTCACTTTTCTAAAAACTTAATACTTCTCAAAACATACTCTTTAAACTGAAATTCTATCTTCTTTTCTTGCTTTACTTATTCACTTTTCTAAATACTTAATACTTCTCAAAGCATACTCCTTAAAACTGAAATTCTTTCTTCTTTTCTTACTCTGCTTCTTCACTTTTCTAAATACTTAATACTTCTCAAAGCATACTCTTTAAACTGAAATTCTATCTTCTTTTCTTGCTTTACTTCTTTACTTTTCTAAATACTTAATACTTCTCAAAGCATACTACTTAAAACTGAAATTCTATCTTCTTTTCTTACTCTACTTCTTTACTTTTCTAAATACTTAATATTTCTCAAAGCATACTACTTAAAACTGAAATTCTATCTTCTTTTCTTGCTCTGCTTCTTCACTTTTCTAAATACTTAATACTTCTCAAAGCATACTTCTTAAAACTGAAATTCTATCTTCTTTTCTTACTCTGCTTCTTCACTTTTCTAAAAACTTAATACTTCTCAAAGCATACTCTTTAAACTGAAATTCTATCTTCTTTTCTTGCTTTACTTCTTATATTTTCTATTTACTCATTACTTCTCAAAGCATACTCTTTAAACTGAAATTCTATCTTCTTTTCTTACTCTACTTCTTTACTTTTCTAAATACTTAATATTTCTCAAAGCATACTACTTAAAACTGAAATTCTATCTTCTTTTCTTGCTTTACTTATTCACTTTTCTAAAAACTTAATACTTCTCAAAGCATACTCTTTAAACTGAAATTCCATCTTCTTTTCTTACTCTACTTCTTCACTTTTCTAAATACTTAATACTTCTCAAAGCATACTCTTTAAACTGAAATTCTATCTTCTTTTCTTGCTTTACTTCTTATATTTTCTATTTACTCATTACTTCTCAAAGCATACTACTTAAAACTGAAATTCTATCTTCTTTTCTTACTCTGCTTCTTCACTTTTCTAAATACTTAATACTTCTCAAAGCTTAATACTTAAAACTGAAATTCTATCTTCTTTTCTTACTCTGCTTCTTCACTTTTCTAAATACTTAATACTTCTCAAAGCATACTCTTTAAACTGAAATTCTATCTTCTTTTCTTGCTTTACTTCTTATATTTTCTATTTACTCATTACTTCTCAAAGCATACTACTTAAAACTGAAATTCTATCTTCTTTTCTTACTCTACTTCTTCACTTTTCTAAATACTTAATATTTCTCAAAGCATACTACTTAAAACTGAAATTCTATCTTCTTTTCTTGCTTTACTTATTCACTTTTCTAAAAACTTAATACTTCTCAAAGCATACTCTTTAAACTGAAATTCCATCTTCTTTTCTTACTCTACTTCTTCACTTTTCTAAATACTTAATACTTCTCAAAGCATACTCTTTAAACTGAAATTCTATCTTCTTTTCTTGCTTTACTTCTTATATTTTCTATTTACTCATTACTTCTCAAAGCATACTACTTAAAACTGAAATTCCATCTTCTTTTCTTACTCTGCTTCTTCACTTTTCTAAATACTTAATACTTCTCAAAGCTTAATACTTAAAACTGTAATTCCATCTTCTTTTCTTACTCTGCTTCTTCACTTTTCTAAATACTTAATACTTCTCAAAGCATACTACTTAAAACTGAAATTCTATCTTCTTTTCTTACTCTGCTTCTTCACTTTTCTAAATACTTAATACTTCTCAAAGCTTAATACTTAAAACTGAAATTCTATCTTCTTTTCTTACTCTACTTCTTCACTTTTCTAAATACTTAATATTTCTCAAAGCATACTACTTAAAACTGAAATTCTATCTTCTTTTCTTGCTTTACTTATTCACTTTTCTAAAAACTTAATACTTCTCAAAGCATACTCTTTAAACTGAAATTCCATCTTCTTTTCTTACTCTACTTCTTCACTTTTCTAAATACTTAATACTTCTCAAAGCATACTCTTTAAACTGAAATTCTATCTTCTTTTCTTGCTTTACTTCTTATATTTTCTATTTACTCATTACTTCTCAAAGCATACTACTTAAAACTGAAATTCTATCTTCTTTTCTTACTCTGCTTCTTCACTTTTCTAAATACTTAATACTTCTCAAAGCTTAATACTTAAAACTGAAATTCTATCTTCTTTTCTTACTCTGCTTCTTCACTTTTCTAAATACTTAATACTTCTCAAAGCATACTCTTTAAACTGAAATTCTATCTTCTTTTCTTGCTTTACTTCTTATATTTTCTATTTACTCATTACTTCTCAAAGCATACTACTTAAAACTGAAATTCTATCTTCTTTTCTTACTCTACTTCTTCACTTTTCTAAATACTTAATATTTCTCAAAGCATACTACTTAAAACTGAAATTCTATCTTCTTTTCTTGCTTTACTTATTCACTTTTCTAAAAACTTAATACTTCTCAAAGCATACTCTTTAAACTGAAATTCCATCTTCTTTTCTTACTCTACTTCTTCACTTTTCTAAATACTTAATACTTCTCAAAGCATACTCTTTAAACTGAAATTCTATCTTCTTTTCTTGCTTTACTTCTTATATTTTCTATTTACTCATTACTTCTCAAAGCATACTACTTAAAACTGAAATTCCATCTTCTTTTCTTACTCTGCTTCTTCACTTTTCTAAATACTTAATACTTCTCAAAGCTTAATACTTAAAACTGTAATTCCATCTTCTTTTCTTACTCTGCTTCTTCACTTTTCTAAATACTTAATACTTCTCAAAGCATACTACTTAAAACTGAAATTCTATCTTCTTTTCTTACTCTGCTTCTTCACTTTTCTAAATACTTAATACTTCTCAAAGCTTAATACTTAAAACTGAAATTCTATCTTCTTTTCTTACTCAACTTCTTCACTTTTCTAAATACTTAATATTTCTCAAAGCATACTACTTAAAACTGAAATTCTATCTTCTTTTCTTGCTTTACTTATTCACTTTTCTAAAAACTTAATACTTCTCAAAGCATACTCTTTAAACTGAAATTCCATCTTCTTTTCTTACTCTACTTCTTCACTTTTCTAAATACTTAATACTTCTCAAAGCATACTCTTTAAACTGAAATTCTATCTTCTTTTCTTGCTTTACTTCTTATATTTTCTATTTACTCATTACTTCTCAAAGCATACTACTTAAAACTGAAATTCCATCTTCTTTTCTTACTCTGCTTCTTCACTTTTCTAAATACTTAATACTTCTCAAAGCTTAATACTTAAAACTGTAATTCCATCTTCTTTTCTTACTCTGCTTCTTCACTTTTCTAAAT
This sequence comes from Loxodes magnus, assembly GCA_946699065.1. NCBI lineage: Eukaryota > Ciliophora > Karyorelictea > Loxodida > Loxodidae > Loxodes > Loxodes magnus. The sequence continues at coordinate 24,686 of CAMPDV010003642.1, forward strand.
ACTTAATACTTCTCAAAGCATACTACTTAAAACTGAAATTCTATCTTCTTTTCTTACTCTGCTTCTTCACTTTTCTAAATACTTAATACTTCTCAAAGCTTAATACTTAAAACTGAAATTCTATCTTCTTTTCTTACTCTGCTTCTTCACTTTTCTAAATACTTAATACTTCTCAAAGCATACTCCTTAAAACTGTAATTCCATCTTCTTTTCTTACTCTGCTTCTTCACTTTTCTAAAAACTTAATACTTCTCAAAGCTTAATACTTAAAACTGTAATTCCATCTTCTTTTCTTACTTTACTTCTTTACTTTTCTATATACTCATTACTTCTCAAAGCATACTCCTTAAAACTGAAATTCTATCTTCTTTTCTTACTCTGCTTCTTCACTTTTCTAAAAACTTAATACTTCTCAAAGCATACTACTTAAAACTGAAATTCTTTCTTCTTTTCTTGCTTTACTTCTTATATTTTCTATTTACTCATTACTTCTCAAAGCATACTACTTAAAACTGAAATTCCATCTTCTTTTCTTACTCTACTTCTTCACTTTTCTAAATACTTAATACTTCTCAAAGCATACTCCTTAAAACTGTAATTCCATCTTCTTTTCTTACTCTGCTTCTTCACTTTTCTAAATACTTAATACTTCTCAAAGCTTAATACTTAAAACTGAAATTCTATCTTCTTTTCTTACTCTGCTTCTTCACTTTTCTAAATACTTAATACTTCTCAAAGCATACTACTTAAAACTGAAATTCTATCTTCTTTTCTTACTCTGCTTCTTCACTTTTCTAAATACTTAATACTTCTCAAAGCATACTCTTTAAACTGAAATTCTATCTTCTTTTCTTACTCTGCTTCTTCACTTTTCTAAATACTTAATACTTCTCAAAGCATACTCCTTAAAACTGTAATTCCATCTTCTTTTCTTACTCTGCTTCTTCACTTTTCTAAAAACTTAATACTTCTCAAAGCTTAATACTTAAAACTGTAATTCCATCTTCTTTTCTTACTTTACTTCTTTACTTTTCTATATACTCATTACTTCTCAAAGCATACTCCTTAAAACTGAAATTCTATCTTCTTTTCTTACTCTGCTTCTTCACTTTTCTAAAAACTTAATACTTCTCAAAGCATACTACTTAAAACTGAAATTCTATCTTCTTTTCTTGCTTTACTTCTTATATTTTCTATTTACTCATTACTTCTCAAAGCATACTACTTAAAACTGAAATTCCATCTTCTTTTCTTACTCTACTTCTTCACTTTTCTAAATACTTAATACTTCTCAAAGCATACTCTTTAAACTGAAATTCTATCTTCTTTTCTTGCTTTACTTCTTATATTTTCTAAATACTTAATACTTCTCAAAGCATACTACTTAAAACTGAAATTCCATCTTCTTTTCTTACTCTGCTTCTTCACTTTTCTAAATACTTAATACTTCTCAAAGCTTAATACTTAAAACTGAAATTCTTTCTTCTTTTCTTACTCTGCTTCTTCACTTTTCTAAATACTTAATACTTCTCAAAGCTTAATACTTAAAACTGAAATTCTTTCTTCTTTTCTTACTCTGCTTCTTCACTTTTCTAAATACTTAATACTTCTCAAAGCATACTACTTAAAACTGAAATTCTTTCTTCTTTTCTTACTCTGCTTCTTCACTTTTCTAAATACTTAATACTTCTCAAAGCTTAATACTTAAAACTGAAATTCTATCTTCTTTTCTTACTCTGCTTCTTCACTTTTCTAAAAACTTAATACTTCTCAAAGCATACTACTTAAAACTGAAATTCTATCTTCTTTTCTTACTCTGCTTCTTCACTTTTCTAAATACTTAATACTTCTCAAAGCTTAATACTTAAAACTGAAATTCTATCTTCTTTTCTTACTCTGCTTCTTCACTTTTCTAAATACTTAATACTTCTCAAAGCATACTCCTTAAACTGAAATTCTATCTTCTTTTCTTACTCTACTTCTTCACTTTTCTAAATACTTAATACTTCTCAAAGCATACTACTTAAAACTGAAATTCTTTCTTCTTTTCTTACTCTACTTCTTCACTTTTCTAAATACTTAATACTTCTCAAAGCTTAATACTTAAAACTGAAATTCTATCTTCTTTTCTTACTCTGCTTCTTCACTTTTCTAAAAACTTAATACTTCTCAAAGCATACTACTTAAAACTGAAATTCTATCTTCTTTTCTTACTCTACTTCTTCACTTTTCTAAATACTTAATACTTCTCAAAGCATACTCCTTAAAACTGTAATTCCATCTTCTTTTCTTACTCTGCTTCTTCACTTTTCTAAATACTTAATACTTCTCAAAGCATACTCCTTAAAACTGTAATTCCATCTTCTTTTCTTACTCTGCTTCTTCACTTTTCTAAATACTTAATACTTCTCAAAGCTTAATACTTAAAACTGAAATTCTTTCTTCTTTTCTTACTCTGCTTCTTCACTTTTCTAAATACTTAAAGCTTCTCAAAGCATACTCCTTAAAACTGAAATTCTATCTTCTTTTCTTACTCTGCTTCTTCACTTTTCTAAATACTTAATACTTCTCAAAGCATACTCTTTAAACTGAAATTCTATCTTCTTTTCTTACTCTGCTTCTTCACTTTTCTAAATACTTAATACTTCTCAAAGCATACTCCTTAAAACTGAAATTCTATCTTCTTTTCTTACTCTGCTTCTTCACTTTTCTAAAAACTTAATACTTCTCAAAGCATACTACTTAAAACTGAAATTCTATCTTCTTTTCTTACTCTGCTTCTTCACTTTTCTAAATACTTAATACTTCTCAAAGCATACTTCTTAAAACTGAAATTCTTTCTTCTTTTCTTACTCTGCTTCTTCACTTTTCTAAAAACTTAATACTTCTCAAAGCATACTACTTAAAACTGAAATTCTATCTTCTTTTCTTGCTTTACTTCTTATATTTTCTAAATACTTAATACTTCTCAAAGCTTAATACTTAAAACTGAAATTCTATCTTCTTTTCTTACTCTGCTTCTTCACTTTTCTAAATACTTAATACTTCTCAAAGCATACTCCTTAAAACTGAAATTCTTTCTTCTTTTCTTACTCTACTTCTTTACTTTTCTAAATACTTAATACTTCTCAAAGCATACTCTTAAAACTGAAATTCTTTCTTCTTTTCTTACTCTGCTTCTTCACTTTTCTAAATACTTAATACTTCTCAAAGCATACTACTTAAAACTGAAATTCTTTCTTCTTTTCTTACTCTGCTTCTTCACTTTTCTAAATACTTAATACTTCTCAAAGCATACTCCTTAAAACTGAAATTCTATCTTCTTTTCTTACTCTGCTTCTTCACTTTTCTAAATACTTAATACTTCTCAAAGCATACTCTTTAAACTGAAATTCTATCTTCTTTTCTTACTCTACTTCTTTACTTTTCTAAATACTTAATACTTCTCAAAACATACTCTTTAAACTGAAATTCTATCTTCTTTTCTTACTCTGCTTCTTCACTTTTCTAAATACTTAATACTTCTCAAAGCTTAATACTTAAAACTGAAATTCTTTCTTCTTTTCTTACTCTACTTCTTCACTTTTCTAAATACTTAATACTTCTCAAAGCATACTCCTTAAAACTGTAATTCCATCTTCTTTTCTTACTCTGCTTCTTCACTTTTCTAAATACTTAATACTTCTCAAAGCATACTCCTTAAAACTGAAATTCTTTCTTCTTTTCTTACTCTGCTTCTTCACTTTTCTAAATACTTAATACTTCTCAAAGCATACTCTTTAAACTGAAATTCTATCTTCTTTTCTTACTCTACTTCTTTACTTTTCTAAATACTTAATACTTCTCAAAACATACTCTTTAAACTGAAATTCTATCTTCTTTTCTTACTCTGCTTCTTCACTTTTCTAAATACTTAATACTTCTCAAAGCTTAATACTTAAAACTGAAATTCTATCTTCTTTTCTTACTCTGCTTCTTTACTTTTCTAAATACTTAATACTTCTCAAAGCTTAATACTTAAAACTGAAATTCTTTCTTCTTTTCTTACTCTGCTTCTTCACTTTTCTAAATACTTAATACTTCTCAAAGCTTAATACTTAAAACTGAAATTCTTTCTTCTTTTCTTACTCTGCTTCTTCACTTTTCTAAATACTTAATACTTCTCAAAGCATACTCCTTAAACTGAAATTCTATCTTCTTTTCTTACTCTGCTTCTTCACTTTTCTAAATACTTAATACTTCTCAAAGCTTAATACTTAAAACTGAAATTCTTTCTTCTTTTCTTACTCTGCTTCTTCACTTTTCTAAATACTTAATACTTCTCAAAGCTTAATACTTAAAACTGAAATTCTATCTTCTTTTCTTACTCTGCTTCTTCACTTTTCTAAATACTTAATACTTCTCAAAGCTTAATACTTAAAACTGAAATTCTATCTTCTTTTCTTACTCTGCTTCTTCACTTTTCTAAATACTTAATACTTCTCAAAGCATACTACTTAAAACTGAAATTCTTTCTTCTTTTCTTACTCTACTTCTTCACTTTTCTAAATACTTAATACTTCTCAAAGCTTAATACTTAAAACTGAAATTCTTTCTTCTTTTCTTACTCTGCTTCTTCACTTTTCTAAATACTTAATACTTCTCAAAGCTTAATACTTAAAACTGAAATTCTATCTTCTTTTCTTACTCTGCTTCTTCACTTTTCTAAATACTTAATACTTCTCAAAGCTTAATACTTAAAACTGAAATTCTATCTTCTTTTCTTACTCTGCTTCTTCACTTTTCTAAATACTTAATACTTCTCAAAGCATACTCCTTAAAACTGAAATTCCATCTTCTTTTCTTACTTTACTTCTTTACTTTTCTATATACTCATTACTTCTCAAAGCATACTCCTTAAAACTGAAATTCTATCTTCTTTTCTTACTCTGCTTCTTCACTTTTCTAAAAACTTAATACTTCTCAAAGCATACTACTTAAAACTGAAATTCTTTCTTCTTTTCTTACTCTACTTCTTCACTTTTCTAAATACTTAATACTTCTCAAAGCATACTCCTTAAAACTGTAATTCCATCTTCTTTTCTTACTCTGCTTCTTCACTTTTCTAAATACTTAATACTTCTCAAAGCATACTCCTTAAAACTGTAATTCCATCTTCTTTTCTTACTCTGCTTCTTCACTTTTCTAAATACTTAATACTTCTCAAAGCTTAATACTTAAAACTGAAATTCTTTCTTCTTTTCTTACTCTGCTTCTTCACTTTTCTAAATACTTAATACTTCTCAAAGCATACTACTTAAAACTGAAATTCTATCTTCTTTTCTTACTCTGCTTCTTTACTTTTCTAAATACTTAATACTTCTCAAAGCTTAATACTTAAAACTGAAATTCTATCTTCTTTTCTTACTCTGCTTCTTCACTTTTCTAAATACTTATTACTTCTCAAAGCATACTACTTAAAACTGAAATTCTTTCTTCTTTTCTTGCTTTACTTATTCACTTTTCTAAATACTTAATACTTCTCAAAGCATACTCCTTAAACTGAAATTCTATCTTCTTTTCTTACTCTGCTTCTTCACTTTTCTAAATACTTAATACTTCTCAAAGCTTAATACTTAAAACTGAAATTCTTTCTTCTTTTCTTACTCTGCTTCTTCACTTTTCTAAATACTTAATACTTCTCAAAGCTTAATACTTAAAACTGAAATTCTTTCTTCTTTTCTTACTCTGCTTCTTCACTTTTCTAAATACTTAATACTTCTCAAAGCATACTCCTTAAAACTGAAATTCTTTCTTCTTTTCTTACTCTGCTTCTTCACTTTTCTAAATACTTAATACTTCTCAAAGCTTAATACTTAAAACTGAAATTCTATCTTCTTTTCTTACTCTGCTTCTTCACTTTTCTAAATACTTAATACTTCTCAAAGCATACTACTTAAAACTGAAATTCTATCTTCTTTTCTTACTCTGCTTCTTCACTTTTCTAAATACTTAATACTTCTCAAAGCTTAATACTTAAAACTGAAATTCTATCTTCTTTTCTTACTCTGCTTCTTCACTTTTCTAAAAACTTAATACTTCTCAAAGCATACTACTTAAAACTGAAATTCTTTCTTCTTTTCTTACTCTACTTCTTTACTTTTCTAAATACTTAATACTTCTCAAAGCATACTCCTTAAAACTGTAATTCCATCTTCTTTTCTTACTCTGCTTCTTCACTTTTCTAAATACTTAATACTTCTCAAAGCATACTCCTTAAAACTGAAATTCTTTCTTCTTTTCTTACTCTGCTTCTTCACTTTTCTAAAAACTTAATACTTCTCAAAACATACTCTTTAAACTGAAATTCTATCTTCTTTTCTTACTCTGCTTCTTCACTTTTCTAAATACTTAATACTTCTCAAAGCATACTCCTTAAAACTGAAATTCTATCTTCTTTTCTTACTCTGCTTCTTCACTTTTCTAAATACTTAATACTTCTCAAAGCATACTCTTTAAACTGAAATTCTATCTTCTTTTCTTGCTTTACTTCTTCACTTTTCTAAAAACTTAATACTTCTCAAAGCATACTCTTTAAACTGAAATTCCATCTTCTTTTCTTACTCTGCTTCTTCACTTTTCTAAATACTTAATACTTCTCAAAGCATACTCCTTAAAACTGAAATTCTACCTTCTTTTCTTACTTTACTTCTTTACTTTTCTAAATACTTAATACTTCTCAAAGCATACTACTTAAAACTGAAATTCTATCTTCTTTTCTTACTCTGCTTCTTCACTTTTCTAAAAACTTAATACTTCTCAAAGCATACTACTTAAAACTGAAATTCTATCTTCTTTTCTTACTCTACTTCTTCACTTTTCTAAATACTTAATACTTCTCAAAGCATACTCCTTAAAACTGTAATTCCATCTTCTTTTCTTACTCTACTTCTTCACTTTTCTAAATACTTAATACTTCTCAAAGCATACTTCTTAAAACTGAAATTCTATCTTCTTTTCTTACCCTGCTTCTTCACTTTTCTAAATACTCATTACTTCTCAAAGCATACTCCTTAAAACTGTAATTCCATCTTCTTTTCTTACTTTACTTCTTTACTTTTCTAAATACTTAATACTTCTCAAAGCTTAATACTTTAAACTGAAATTCTATCTTCTTTTCTTACTCTGCTTCTTCACTTTTCTAAATACTTAATACTTCTCAAAGCTTAATACTTAAAACTGAAATTCTATCTTCTTTTCTTACTCTGCTTCTTCACTTTTCTAAAAACTTAATACTTCTCAAAGCATACTACTTAAAACTGAAATTCTATCTTCTTTTCTTACTCTGCTTCTTCACTTTTCTAAATACTTAATACTTCTCAAAGCATACTTCTTAAAACTGAAATTCTTTCTTCTTTTCTTACTCTGCTTCTTCACTTTTCTAAATACTTAATACTTCTCAAAGCATACTACTTAAAACTGAAATTCTATCTTCTTTTCTTACTCTGCTTCTTCACTTTTCTAAATACTTAATACTTCTCAAAGCATACTCCTTAAAACTGAAATTCTTTCTTCTTTTCTTACTCTGCTTCTTCACTTTTCTAAATACTTAATACTTCTCAAAGCATACTACTTAAAACTGAAATTCTATCTTCTTTTCTTACTCTGCTTCTTCACTTTTCTAAATACTTAATACTTCTCAAAGCATACTCCTTAAAACTGAAATTCTATCTTCTTTTCTTACTCTGCTTCTTCACTTTTCTAAATACTTAATACTTCTCAAAGCATACTCTTTAAACTGAAATTCTATCTTCTTTTCTTACTCTGCTTCTTCACTTTTCTAAATACTTAATACTTCTCAAAGCATACTCTTTAAACTGAAATTCTATCTTCTTTTCTTACTCTGCTTCTTCACTTTTCTAAATACTTAATACTTCTCAAAGCTTAATACTTAAAACTGAAATTCTATCTTCTTTTCTTACTCTGCTTCTTCACTTTTCTAAATACTTAATACTTCTCAAAGCATACTACTTAAAACTGAAATTCTTTCTTCTTTTCTTACTCTGCTTCTTCACTTTTCTAAATACTTAATACTTCTCAAAGCATACTCCTTAAACTGAAATTCTATCTTCTTTTCTTACTCTGCTTCTTCACTTTTCTAAATACTTAATACTTCTCAAAGCATACTCTTTAAACTGAAATTCTATCTTCTTTTCTTACTCTGCTTCTTCACTTTTCTAAATACTTAATACTTCTCAAAGCTTAATACTTAAAACTGAAATTCTATCTTCTTTTCTTACTCTGCTTCTTCACTTTTCTAAATACTTAATACTTCTCAAAGCATACTACTTAAAACTGAAATTCTTTCTTCTTTTCTTACTCTGCTTCTTCACTTTTCTAAATACTTAATACTTCTCAAAGCTTAATACTTAAAACTGAAATTCTATCTTCTTTTCTTACTCTGCTTCTTCACTTTTCTAAATACTTAATACTTCTCAAAGCATACTCTTAAAACTGTAATTCCATCTTCTTTTCTTACTCTGCTTCTTCACTTTTCTAAATACTTAATACTTCTCAAAGCATACTCTTTAAACTGAAATTCTTTCTTCTTTTCTTACTCTGCTTCTTCACTTTTCTAAATACTTAATACTTCTCAAAGCATACTCTTTAAACTGAAATTCTATCTTCTTTTCTTACTCTGCTTCTTCACTTTTCTAAATACTTAATACTTCTCAAAGCTTAATACTTAAAACTGAAATTCTATCTTCTTTTCTTACTCTGCTTCTTCACTTTTCTAAATACTTAATACTTCTCAAAGCATACTACTTAAAACTGAAATTCTTTCTTCTTTTCTTACTCTGCTTCTTCACTTTTCTAAATACTTAATACTTCTCAAAGCTTAATACTTAAAACTGAAATTCTATCTTCTTTTCTTACTCTGCTTCTTCACTTTTCTAAAAACTTAATACTTCTCAAAGCATACTACTTAAAACTGAAATTCTTTCTTCTTTTCTTACTCTACTTCTTTACTTTTCTAAATACTTAATACTTCTCAAAGCATACTCCTTAAAACTGTAATTCCATCTTCTTTTCTTACTCTGCTTCTTCACTTTTCTAAATACTTAATACTTCTCAAAGCATACTCCTTAAAACTGAAATTCTTTCTTCTTTTCTTACTCTGCTTCTTCACTTTTCTAAAAACTTAATACTTCTCAAAACATACTCTTTAAACTGAAATTCTATCTTCTTTTCTTACTCTGCTTCTTCACTTTTCTAAATACTTAATACTTCTCAAAGCATACTCCTTAAAACTGAAATTCTATCTTCTTTTCTTACTCTGCTTCTTCACTTTTCTAAATACTTAATACTTCTCAAAGCATACTCTTTAAACTGAAATTCTATCTTCTTTTCTTGCTTTACTTCTTCACTTTTCTAAAAACTTAATACTTCTCAAAGCATACTCTTTAAACTGAAATTCCATCTTCTTTTCTTACTCTGCTTCTTCACTTTTCTAAATACTTAATACTTCTCAAAGCATACTCCTTAAAACTGAAATTCTACCTTCTTTTCTTACTTTACTTCTTTACTTTTCTAAATACTTAATACTTCTCAAAGCATACTACTTAAAACTGAAATTCTATCTTCTTTTCTTACTCTGCTTCTTCACTTTTCTAAAAACTTAATACTTCTCAAAGCATACTACTTAAAACTGAAATTCTATCTTCTTTTCTTACTCTACTTCTTCACTTTTCTAAATACTTAATACTTCTCAAAGCATACTCCTTAAAACTGTAATTCCATCTTCTTTTCTTACTCTACTTCTTCACTTTTCTAAATACTTAATACTTCTCAAAGCATACTTCTTAAAACTGAAATTCTATCTTCTTTTCTTACCCTGCTTCTTCACTTTTCTAAATACTCATTACTTCTCAAAGCATACTCCTTAAAACTGTAATTCCATCTTCTTTTCTTACTTTACTTCTTTACTTTTCTAAATACTTAATACTTCTCAAAGCTTAATACTTTAAACTGAAATTCTATCTTCTTTTCTTACTCTGCTTCTTCACTTTTCTAAATACTTAATACTTCTCAAAGCTTAATACTTAAAACTGAAATTCTATCTTCTTTTCTTACTCTGCTTCTTCACTTTTCTAAAAACTTAATACTTCTCAAAGCATACTACTTAAAACTGAAATTCTATCTTCTTTTCTTACTCTGCTTCTTCACTTTTCTAAATACTTAATACTTCTCAAAGCATACTTCTTAAAACTGAAATTCTTTCTTCTTTTCTTACTCTGCTTCTTCACTTTTCTAAATACTTAATACTTCTCAAAGCATACTACTTAAAACTGAAATTCTATCTTCTTTTCTTACTCTGCTTCTTCACTTTTCTAAATACTTAATACTTCTCAAAGCATACTACTTAAAACTGAAATTCTTTCTTCTTTTCTTACTCTGCTTCTTCACTTTTCTAAATACTTAATACTTCTCAAAGCTTAATACTTAAAACTGAAATTCTATCTTCTTTTCTTACTCTGCTTCTTCACTTTTCTAAATACTTAATACTTCTCAAAGCATACTCCTTAAAACTGAAATTCTATCTTCTTTTCTTACTCTGCTTCTTCACTTTTCTAAATACTTAATACTTCTCAAAGCATACTCTTTAAACTGAAATTCTATCTTCTTTTCTTACTCTGCTTCTTCACTTTTCTAAATACTTAATACTTCTCAAAGCATACTCTTTAAACTGAAATTCTATCTTCTTTTCTTACTCTGCTTCTTCACTTTTCTAAATACTTAATACTTCTCAAAGCTTAATACTTAAAACTGAAATTCTATCTTCTTTTCTTACTCTGCTTCTTCACTTTTCTAAATACTTAATACTTCTCAAAGCATACTACTTAAAACTGAAATTCTTTCTTCTTTTCTTACTCTGCTTCTTCACTTTTCTAAATACTTAATACTTCTCAAAGCATACTCTTAAAACTGTAATTCCATCTTCTTTTCTTACTCTGCTTCTTCACTTTTCTAAATACTTAATACTTCTCAAAGCATACTCTTTAAACTGAAATTCTTTCTTCTTTTCTTACTCTGCTTCTTCACTTTTCTAAATACTTAATACTTCTCAAAGCATACTCTTTAAACTGAAATTCTATCTTCTTTTCTTACTCTGCTTCTTCACTTTTCTAAATACTTAATACTTCTCAAAGCATACTCCTTAAAACTGAAATTCTTTCTTCTTTTCTTACTCTGCTTCTTCACTTTTCTAAATACTTAATACTTCTCAAAGCATACTCTTAAAACTGTAATTCCATCTTCTTTTCTTACTCTGCTTCTTCACTTTTCTAAATACTTAATACTTCTCAAAGCATACTCTTTAAACTGAAATTCTTTCTTCTTTTCTTACTCTGCTTCTTCACTTTTCTAAATACTTAATACTTCTCAAAGCATACTCTTTAAACTGAAATTCTATCTTCTTTTCTTACTCTGCTTCTTCACTTTTCTAAATACTTAATACTTCTCAAAGCTTAATACTTAAAACTGAAATTCTATCTTCTTTTCTTACTCTGCTTCTTCACTTTTCTAAATACTTAATACTTCTCAAAGCATACTACTTAAAACTGAAATTCTTTCTTCTTTTCTTACTCTGCTTCTTCACTTTTCTAAATACTTAATACTTCTCAAAGCTTAATACTTAAAACTGAAATTCTATCTTCTTTTCTTACTCTGCTTCTTCACTTTTCTAAAAACTTAATACTTCTCAAAGCATACTACTTAAAACTGAAATTCTATCTTCTTTTCTTACTCTGCTTCTTCACTTTTCTAAATACTTAATACTTCTCAAAGCTTAATACTTAAAACTGAAATTCTATCTTCTTTTCTTACTCTGCTTCTTCACTTTTCTAAATACTTAATACTTCTCAAAGCTTAATACTTAAAACTGAAATTCTATCTTCTTTTCTTACTCTGCTTCTTCACTTTTCTAAATACTTAATACTTCTCAAAGCTTAATACTTAAAACTGAAATTCTTTCTTCTTTTCTTACTCTGCTTCTTCACTTTTCTAAATACTTAATACTTCTCAAAGCTTAATACTTAAAACTGAAATTCTATCTTCTTTTCTTACTCTGCTTCTTCACTTTTCTAAATACTTAATACTTCTCAAAGCATACTCCTTAAAACTGAAATTCTTTCTTCTTTTCTTACTCTGCTTCTTCACTTTTCTAAATACTTAATACTTCTCAAAGCATACTCTTTAAACTGAAATTCTATCTTCTTTTCTTACTCTGCTTCTTCACTTTTCTAAATACTTAATACTTCTCAAAGCTTAATACTTAAAACTGAAATTCTATCTTCTTTTCTTACTCTGCTTCTTCACTTTTCTAAATACTTAATACTTCTCAAAGCTTAATACTTAAAACTGAAATTCTTTCTTCTTTTCTTACTCTGCTTCTTCACTTTTCTAAAAACTTAATACTTCTCAAAGCTTAATACTTAAAACTGAAATTCTATCTTCTTTTCTTACTCTGCTTCTTCACTTTTCTAAAAACTTAATACTTCTCAAAGCATACTACTTAAAACTGAAATTCTATCTTCTTTTCTTACTCTACTTCTTTACTTTTCTAAATACTTAATACTTCTCAAAACATACTCTTTAAACTGAAATTCTATCTTCTTTTCTTACTCTGCTTCTTCACTTTTCTAAATACTTAATACTTCTCAAAGCTTAATACTTAAAACTGAAATTCTATCTTCTTTTCTTACTCTGCTTCTTCACTTTTCTAAATACTTAATACTTCTCAAAGCTTAATACTTAAAACTGAAATTCCATCTTCTTTTCTTACTCTGCTTCTTCACTTTTCTAAATACTTAATACTTCTCAAAGCATACTCCTTAAAACTGTAATTCCATCTTCTTTTCTTACTCTGCTTCTTCACTTTTCTAAATACTTAATACTTCTCAAAGCTTAATACTTAAAACTGAAATTCTTTCTTCTTTTCTTACTCTGCTTCTTCACTTTTCTAAATACTTAATACTTCTCAAAGCTTAATACTTAAAACTGAAATTCTATCTTCTTTTCTTACTCTGCTTCTTCACTTTTCTAAATACTTAATACTTCTCAAAACATACTCTTTAAACTGAAATTCTTTCTTCTTTTCTTACTCTGCTTCTTCACTTTTCTAAATACTTAATACTTCTCAAAGCTTAATACTTAAAACTGAAATTCTATCTTCTTTTCTTACTCTGCTTCTTCACTTTTCTAAATACTTAATACTTCTCAAAGCATACTACTTAAAACTGAAATTCTTTCTTCTTTTCTTACTCTGCTTCTTCACTTTTCTAAATACTTAATACTTCTCAAAGCTTAATACTTAAAACTGAAATTCTATCTTCTTTTCTTACTCTGCTTCTTCACTTTTCTAAATACTTAATACTTCTCAAAGCATACTACTTAAAACTGAAATTCTTTCTTCTTTTCTTACTCTGCTTCTTCACTTTTCTAAAAACTTAATACTTCTCAAAACATACTCTTTAAACTGAAATTCTATCTTCTTTTCTTACTCTGCTTCTTCACTTTTCTAAATACTTAATACTTCTCAAAGCTTAATACTTAAAACTGAAATTCTATCTTCTTTTCTTACTCTGCTTCTTCACTTTTCTAAATACTTAATACTTCTCAAAGCTTAATACTTAAAACTGAAATTCTTTCTTCTTTTCTTACTCTGCTTCTTCACTTTTCTAAATACTTAATACTTCTCAAAGCATACTCCTTAAAACTGAAATTCTTTCTTCTTTTCTTACTCTGCTTCTTCACTTTTCTAAATACTTAATACTTCTCAAAGCATACTCTTTAAACTGAAATTCTATCTTCTTTTCTTACTTTGCTTCTTCACTTTTCTAAATACTTAATACTTCTCAAAGCTTAATACTTAAAACTGAAATTCTATCTTCTTTTCTTACTCTGCTTCTTCACTTTTCTAAATACTTAATACTTCTCAAAGCATACTACTTAAAACTGAAATTCTTTCTTCTTTTCTTACTCTGCTTCTTCACTTTTCTAAATACTTAATACTTCTCAAAGCTTAATACTTAAAACTGAAATTCTATCTTCTTTTCTTACTCTGCTTCTTCACTTTTCTAAAAACTTAATACTTCTCAAAGCATACTACTTAAAACTGAAATTCTATCTTCTTTTCTTACTCTACTTCTTCACTTTTCTAAATACTTAATACTTCTCAAAGCATACTCCTTAAAACTGTAATTCTATCTTCTTTTCTTACTCTGCTTCTTCACTTTTCTAAATACTTAATACTTCTCAAAGCATACTACTTAAAACTGAAATTCTATCTTCTTTTCTTACTCTGCTTCTTCACTTTTCTAAATACTTAATACTTCTCAAAGCATACTACTTAAAACTGAAATTCTATCTTCTTTTCTTACTCTGCTTCTTCACTTTTCTACTTAATACTTCTCAAAACATACTCTTTACTGAAATTCTATCTTCTTTTCTTACTCTGCTTCTTCACTTTTCTAAATACTTAATACTTCTCAAAGCTTAATACTTAAAACTGAAATTCTATCTTCTTTTCTTACTCTGCTTCTTCACTTTTCTAAATACTTAATACTTCTCAAAGCATACTACTTAAAACTGAAATTCTTTCTTCTTTTCTTACTCTGCTTCTTCACTTTTCTAAATACTTAATACTTCTCAAAGCATACTCCTTAAAACTGAAATTCTTTCTTCTTTTCTTACTCTGCTTCTTCACTTTTCTAAATACTTAATACTTCTCAAAGCATACTCTTTAAACTGAAATTCTATCTTCTTTTCTTGCTTTACTTCTTCACTTTTCTAAATACTTAATACTTCTCAAAGCATACTCTTTAAACTGAAATTCTATCTTCTTTTCTTGCTTTACTTCTTCACTTTTCTAAAAACTTAATACTTCTCAAAGCATACTCTTTAAACTGAAATTCCATCTTCTTTTCTTACTCTGCTTCTTCACTTTTCTAAATACTTAATACTTCTCAAAGCATACTCCTTAAAACTGAAATTCTACCTTCTTTTCTTACTTTACTTCTTTACTTTTCTAAATACTTAATACTTCTCAAAGCATACTACTTAAAACTGAAATTCTATCTTCTTTTCTTACTCTGCTTCTTCACTTTTCTAAAAACTTAATACTTCTCAAAGCATACTACTTAAAACTGAAATTCTATCTTCTTTTCTTACTCTACTTCTTCACTTTTCTAAATACTTAATACTTCTCAAAGCTTAATACTTAAAACTGTAATTCCATCTTCTTTTCTTACTCTACTTCTTCACTTTTCTAAATACTTAATACTTCTCAAAGCATACTTCTTAAAACTGAAATTCTATCTTCTTTTCTTACCCTGCTTCTTCACTTTTCTAAATACTCATTACTTCTCAAAGCATACTCCTTAAAACTGTAATTCCATCTTCTTTTCTTACTTTACTTCTTTACTTTTCTAAATACTTAATACTTCTCAAAGCTTAATACTTAAAACTGAAATTCTATCTTCTTTTCTTACTCTGCTTCTTCACTTTTCTAAATACTTAATACTTCTCAAAGCTTAATACTTAAAACTGAAATTCTATCTTCTTTTCTTACTCTGCTTCTTCACTTTTCTAAAAACTTAATACTTCTCAAAGCATACTACTTAAAACTGAAATTCTATCTTCTTTTCTTACTCTGCTTCTTCACTTTTCTAAATACTTAATACTTCTCAAAGCATACTTCTTAAAACTGAAATTCTTTCTTCTTTTCTTACTCTGCTTCTTCACTTTTCTAAATACTTAATACTTCTCAAAGCATACTCTTTAAACTGAAATTCTATCTTCTTTTCTTACTCTGCTTCTTCACTTTTCTAAATACTTAATACTTCTCAAAGCTTAATACTTAAAACTGAAATTCTATCTTCTTTTCTTACTCTGCTTCTTCACTTTTCTAAATACTTAATACTTCTCAAAGCTTAATACTTAAAACTGAAATTCTATCTTCTTTTCTTACTCTGCTTCTTCACTTTTCTAAATACTTAATACTTCTCAAAGCTTAATACTTAAAACTGAAATTCTATCTTCTTTTCTTACTCTGCTTCTTCACTTTTCTAAAAACTTAATACTTCTCAAAGCATACTACTTAAAACTGAAATTCTATCTTCTTTTCTTACTCTACTTCTTTACTTTTCTAAATACTTAATACTTCTCAAAGCATACTCCTTAAAACTGAAATTCTTTCTTCTTTTCTTACTCTGCTTCTTCACTTTTCTAAATACTTAATACTTCTCAAAGCATACTCTTTAAACTGAAATTCTATCTTCTTTTCTTACTCTGCTTCTTCACTTTTCTAAATACTTAATACTTCTCAAAGCTTAATACTTAAAACTGAAATTCTATCTTCTTTTCTTACTCTGCTTCTTCACTTTTCTAAATACTTAATACTTCTCAAAGCTTAATACTTAAAACTGAAATTCTTTCTTCTTTTCTTACTCTGCTTCTTCACTTTTCTAAAAACTTAATACTTCTCAAAGCTTAATACTTAAAACTGAAATTCTATCTTCTTTTCTTACTCTGCTTCTTCACTTTTCTAAATACTTAATACTTCTCAAAGCATACTACTTAAAACTGAAATTCTTTCTTCTTTTCTTACTCTACTTCTTTACTTTTCTAAATACTTAATACTTCTCAAAACATACTCTTTAAACTGAAATTCTATCTTCTTTTCTTACTCTGCTTCTTCACTTTTCTAAATACTTAATACTTCTCAAAGCTTAATACTTAAAACTGAAATTCTATCTTCTTTTCTTACTCTGCTTCTTCACTTTTCTAAATACTTAATACTTCTCAAAGCTTAATACTTAAAACTGAAATTCCATCTTCTTTTCTTACTCTGCTTCTTCACTTTTCTAAATACTTAATACTTCTCAAAGCATACTCTTTAAACTGAAATTCTATCTTCTTTTCTTACTCTGCTTCTTCACTTTTCTAAATACTTAATACTTCTCAAGCTTAATACTTAAAACTGAAATTCTATCTTCTTTTCTTACTCTGCTTCTTCACTTTTCTAAATACTTAATACTTCTCAAAGCTTAATACTTAAAACTGAAATTCTATCTTCTTTTCTTACTCTGCTTCTTCACTTTTCTAAATACTTAATACTTCTCAAAGCATACTACTTAAAACTGAAATTCTATCTTCTTTTCTTACTCTGCTTCTTCACTTTTCTAAATACTTAATACTTCTCAAAGCTTAATACTTAAAACTGAAATTCTATCTTCTTTTCTTACTCTGCTTCTTCACTTTTCTAAATACTTAATACTTCTCAAAGCATACTACTTAAAACTGAAATTCTTTCTTCTTTTCTTACTCTGCTTCTTCACTTTTCTAAATACTTAATACTTCTCAAAGCTTAATACTTAAAACTGAAATTCTATCTTCTTTTCTTACTCTGCTTCTTCACTTTTCTAAATACTTAATACTTCTCAAAGCATACTACTTAAAACTGAAATTCTTTCTTCTTTTCTTACTCTGCTTCTTCACTTTTCTAAAAACTTAATACTTCTCAAAACATACTCTTTAAACTGAAATTCTATCTTCTTTTCTTACTCTGCTTCTTCACTTTTCTAAATACTTAATACTTCTCAAAGCTTAATACTTAAAACTGAAATTCTATCTTCTTTTCTTACTCTGCTTCTTCACTTTTCTAAATACTTAATACTTCTCAAAGCTTAATACTTAAAACTGAAATTCTTTCTTCTTTTCTTACTCTGCTTCTTCACTTTTCTAAATACTTAATACTTCTCAAAGCATACTCCTTAAAACTGAAATTCTTTCTTCTTTTCTTACTCTGCTTCTTCACTTTTCTAAATACTTAATACTTCTCAAAGCTTAATACTTAAAACTGAAATTCTATCTTCTTTTCTTACTCTGCTTCTTCACTTTTCTAAATACTTAATACTTCTCAAAGCATACTACTTAAAACTGAAATTCTTTCTTCTTTTCTTACTCTGCTTCTTCACTTTTCTAAATACTTAATACTTCTCAAAGCTTAATACTTAAAACTGAAATTCTATCTTCTTTTCTTACTCTGCTTCTTCACTTTTCTAAAAACTTAATACTTCTCAAAGCATACTACTTAAAACTGAAATTCTATCTTCTTTTCTTACTCTACTTCTTCACTTTTCTAAATACTTAATACTTCTCAAAGCATACTCCTTAAAACTGTAATTCCATCTTCTTTTCTTACTCTGCTTCTTCACTTTTCTAAATACTTAATACTTCTCAAAGCATACTACTTAAAACTGAAATTCTATCTTCTTTTCTTACTCTGCTTCTTCACTTTTCTAAAAACTTAATACTTCTCAAAGCATACTACTTTAAACTGAAATTCTATCTTCTTTTCTTACTCTACTTCTTTACTTTTCTAAATACTTAATACTTCTCAAAACATACTCTTTAAACTGAAATTCTTTCTTCTTTTCTTACTCTGCTTCTTCACTTTTCTCAAAGCTTAATACTTAAAACTGAAATTCTATCTTCTTTTCTTACTCTGCTTCTTCACTTTTCTAAATACTTAATACTTCTCAAAGCATACTACTTAAAACTGAAATTCTATCTTCTTTTCTTACTCTACTTCTTCACTTTTCTAAATACTTAATACTTCTCAAAGCATACTCCTTAAAACTGTAAT
>CAMPDV010003643.1:0-43109 GCA_946699065.1 Loxodes magnus
TTTTACTTAATTTTATTTAATATTTATTAAAGAGAAAAGTTTAATTTTAGAGTTTCTAAGTTATATCACCAACTTGTATTTTTTTCGATCCAGCCAGGCTTGTTATCATGCTTAGTCCTATGTCTTCTTATGAGCATTTTTCTTACTTCATCATAAATTAGAATAAAAATGAAGAAAGGAAAAGCAGGGAGACAAAAATGTTCAAATTATAAATCTCTCGTTCCAAGTCTTACTGCAATTTGTGGCTGATAACATATGAAAGCTGCTAGAACTATTTCAAAAATAATCCCTAGGTTAGCCATATTATTTTTCATTCCTTATTAAAAAAGACTCAACTTTCTAGTTTTAGCTACTAGCAAGCAACTAACTTAAACTACTACAATACTTACAAAAAAGGCACTCTGAGCATGTCTTAATGCTTCTGTTGTATAGCAAATTGCATGACCTGAAACATACGAATCTCTATGAACTCTACATTATGACCATTCTTCATCAGCTCTATTTAAGTACCATATTCTCAGGTCATATTTATTATCTGAATCAGTTATAAAATCTACAGTATCCTACTTAGAATCAAAATTTAGAGGGTCTTCATTAAATTTTTCCCATGCTATAGAATTTCCTTTGAATCTATCTAGAGGATCATATAAATCAGTATGATGAGGTTTTATTCCTTTTTCTTTAACCATGAAAAATAAAGTAGAAGGATAAAAGCCATAGTCATTCATTACTAAAAAGTAAGTATAAAAATCCTGCACAAGCTTGGAATATTCCTATTTACATATAACTTCAATACATTAATCTTATATTAACAAGATGATCAGTAGCTGCATTTCTTGGCTTTCTTTACATAATATCAAGTTCAGAAGGCTCGTAAGCTAAAGAAATTGCAGGCCACATATTTGTTGTAATATCAACACAAAGAATTAGAATAGTTGAAAGAGGTAAAGGAATTTAGCAGATAATGAATATAATGAAAGGGAAAAGTTCTGGAACATTGGAAGCTAATGTATACGCAATTGATTTCTTTAAGTTATCAAAAATAAGTCTTCCTTCTTCTATTCCTGCTACTATCGAAGTAAAATCATCATTTAATAGTAGCATATCTGCGGCATCTTTTGCAAAATCAGATCCTATTTTTCCCATAGCTATACCAATATCCGCTTTTTCTATCGCTGGAGAATCATTAACTACATCACTTGTTACTGCAACTATATGTTTTAGTTTTTGACATCCTTCTACAATAATCAATTTCTGAGCAGGTGTCGTTCTAGCAAAGCTACATTCTTTTTTAAGAAGCCAACTTTCTAAAGCTTTTCCTCTTTCTTCTTCAGGTTTATTTTCATCTTTTCCACACTCTTTAGCCAGTTTATCTCCATGAATAATTACACATTCTGCTTCTTCAATTGCTTAATCTTCTAATCTTTCTCTTTCAACTGGATCGTTTATTTTAGTAATATCAATTCCTTTTTCTGCAAGTACATCGAAGTTTGTTTTTCCAGTAAGAATTCCAACATCTTTAGCAATCAATTCTGCTGTACCAGGTTAATCACCAGTGATCATAATAACTTTTATACCTATGGAACGGCACAAAGCAACAGCTTCAGGAACTCCTTGACGAGGTGGGTCCACAAAAGAAATAAGCCCAGTGAAAATAAACTCATATCTACAAGCTTCAATTTCTAATTTTATTTGATCCATATCGAGTTCCTAAAATTTACTCTTTGGCTAATACATATAAGCAAATCCTTAAGCTCTTTCTCCTCTTCTACCTAAGTATAAGTTAGTAGACTTAAAATCTTCTTCCCAACTATTATCTTTAGGCATTTCTTTCTTATTTGCAAGAGCTTTAGTACAAAAAGACCATACTTTTTCAGGAATTCCTTTCAATAAAAATAAATAATCGTAAGGTCTAAATTTATCTTCAATAATAGTAAGTGCATATTTATGGCTTGATGAAAATGGAATTGCTGCAGGTTAACCTTCTGTATTTAAGGCTTTTGGATATTTTCTTCTCATTTCAAGAACATCTTAAATAGGTTAGAAAAATTTGACTAAAGCATTTTCTGAAGCATCAGAGTTTACTTTTCTCTCTTTCCATTTTTTAGATTTCTCTTCTTATTCATATTATTAAGCTCTTTTAGCTTCTTCTTATTGTATCTTTTAATTATCATAATGTAAACGAGCTTTATCTTTTTCTGTTAATCCTTTTTCTGCTGGAATAGAGTAATCAAATTCTCCTTTATTATTTACTACTGCAATCACTTGTAACATTTAAAATGTTGGATTTTCTTCGTCATATTCTGCCTTTTCGTTTTATTTTAGGTCTTCTTTTGTAACTGCTCTAATTGGATTTTTCTTATCATACCACATTGAACTTACAGACATTGTATTTTGAGTTAGAATTCCTGTTTTTTTCCGAGCAAATACAAGTAGTGGAGCCTAATGTCTCCACTGATTCTAAATTTTTTACAAGTACTTGCTTTTTTCGCCATTCTTTGAGCAGTAAGTGTAAGAGAGACTGCTACAGTTGCTATTAAACCTTATGGGACATTAGCTACAATAATTGCAATAGCAAATGTAAGGCAAGTAATAATAGGATAACCATAGATAAAACTTAAAACGAAAAAAACTATACCATAACTTATAGCAACAGCACTAATCATTTTTATAAAACGATTTATTTCTCTATGAAGAGGAGTTTCTTCAGATTGAGTACTTTATGCCTTATTAGCTATTTATCCAATGACTGTATTATCTCCTATATTTATTACTATTCCTCTACAGTATCCTTCTTTACAAAGTGTACCGAAAAATGCCAGGTTTTCAGTTTCAAGTGGATTTTCAGAAGTTTACATGTGAGATCTTTTAAGAGCAAGATTTTCGCCTGTTAACGAAGAATTATCTACTTTCATATAACGAGCTTCAATCACACGAATATCCGCAGGAATTCTATCTCCTGGTCTTATTTCAACAACATCTCCTAACACAATTTTTGAGGTAGGTAATTAAATCATTCTACCCTCTCGAATAACTATAGCTTATGGTGGTACAAAGTTTTTAAAGCTTGCTACGTCAGAAGAAGATTTGCTCTCTTAATAAAAACTAAATATTCCAGTACCTAAAACAATAATGGCAATGACAACTCCTAGATATAAGTTAGTTGGATCAGAAGGAGACAATCCATATCCAATAAAACAAAGTACACATCCAGTCCATAGTAATAAACTAGAGAATCCAGTTAATTACTTGAAAAGTAATACATACCATGGAGTTCTAGGCTTTTCAGTTATAGCATTATCTCCATCTCTCAGCAAACGCTCTTTTACCTATTAAAATGTTAATCCTTATGAAAAATCTTCAAGTCCAAGATCTTCTAAAAGCATTTCTAAAGGTATTTTGTGATCATCCATATCTCTAAGCTTTTCATAAGCTTCTTTTCCCTTTTCTTTTTTATGTTTAACCTTGGCTTTAGGAATGTCTTTTTTTTCTTGAAGTTATTTCATTTGTTCTTAAGACTCTAATTACTACTTAAGCTTAGTAAATGTGCCAATAATATTGCTTGATTGATTTTTATCCAATTAAGGTGGTAAATCATAATCCGGAAGAGGCTGATACTCTTTCTCAAGACCTAATCCACTACTTAATCTTTTATTTAATCCAGGTTGAGCTTCTTAATCGGTAGTCTACTTATTAATAGTGCTAGATTGTTTTTTTTGCAAACCAGTAGAGGTTTCATTATCTTATACACCATAGGTCTATTTTTAGGCTTGCGAATCTAAAATATTCTAATTTGTATTTTGGTTAGTTTTCAGTTGTTCCATTTTTAGATTTTATAGTGTTCTTTTAGCCTTAAATAAGAATTTTAAATAGCTGCTTAAAATTTAATTAAAAGGGAATAATAATCATAATTTGATGAATTGTTTTTATTGGAGTAACTTTACCTATTTTATAAAAGTAGTAGGTACATTAATATTATAAAAAGACTAAAGATAGTTACTTTAAAAATAACTAAGACACTATCTTAAATATCTATAAAGCTAAACTTTTCTTAGTTTAATACAGAATAAATTAATATAAAGTAAAATCCTAAATTTATTTTAGATCAATTAGCATAACTTCAAATACTTAGTCTATATTCATGTATATTGAATTGTTGCTTTGTCTAAGAGATTTAGCTATTAAAGGCAATAATAAATTACTTTCAAATATTAAAATAGTTATTTTACGTATATTAGATTAAGAATCAAAACTTAAAAGAAGCATTTCATATAAAGCAAATATTTATAAAGCTAAAAGAAAATATACTTTCAGATATTAATGTTCCTATTTAAAATAGCATTTTGTACTAATAGTCAGAAAACAATAACTCAAATATAATCCTAGATGGAATATTAGATATAAATAAGTAATTGTTTATAATTAAAAATAGAATTTATCTAAATTTATTCCTTTAATATCATTTAAATCTTTTAAGAATTAATTCAACTATAAATGCTTTTTATTCAATTGTTTTTATGATCAAAGCTTGGCTATAGGCACTTTTTCAGCACTATCATTTTAATTTTCTTTTGACTCTTTTTGGTTAGATTTTTTAGCTGAATAGTAACTTCCATTCCATTGAATATTTTCAGTATTTGGTTCTTATGAAGCAATCTTTTTCTCTTATTTCTGTTCTTTTTCATACTAGTCTGTTAAATCTTAAATTGCTTTTTCATAGACTTTATCGAACTCCTAACTATCTTTGGTTTCAAGGTTACTGAACTTTTCTTCTTATTATGTTTTTCCGTTTCTTGTTTCCCTTATTATTTTCTTAGCTCTGCCATTTAAATTTCTCTCATCAATAAATTGCTTTTCTCCAGTTTATGTGTTTTCATAAATTGATAGGTTTTAATATATTCTTTAGCCATCCTAAGTATAACCATTTATATACTTCGTTTCAACCTTCCTAAGTTAGGGTTTGTTGCTTTTGTCGTTTTAGGAATGAATTTCTGTAAGATGCCTATATAAAGTTGGATTAGGGTTTTAAGGAGTTCTATATCTTACTTTCTATGGAGGAGGTGGTAATCTCCATGGAAAATCTTCTTAATTTTAGTGGAAAGGAAATACATTAGATGTGAATAAATAATCAAAAGCTTAGAAGAAATCCATAATAATTGTAATTTATAATTTTGAAAGTTTCTCAGTTTAAAGCACTATTCTAGAAAATAGTTTGGTTCTATAGAACAATATTACTTATGGCTTAATAGCATTATATACAATAGCTTAATTTGATATATTATAAAAATAAGAAGCTAATTATAAAGCTAACTATAAGATTTACTAATAAATAATTAGTTAATAGTGCTTTATGCTTATTATTAGTTTTCTTTTAAATAAAGAGATATATTTTTATAATTAAGCTAATACACTGTAATCTTCTATTTAAGTTTCAATGTATTTCATTATTTATATTACTTTAACCTTGCTTTCTATATCTTCCATACTAGATTATTCAACTTACTGCTAAAACCCTTTAGCTTAGAAAACAGTCAATTAAGATAGTTCAATAATGTAAATAAGGAAGGCTATATGTTTAAATCAAATTAAAAGCTTCTTCTTTTAAAAATGCCAGATTGCTTAACTTGCAAGGCATCTGAGGCTATAATTAAATGCCATTTTTGTAATTAACTAAAATACTGCAGTGAGATTTGCAAAATAACAGATACAGCTCATCAAAGTGAGTGCAAATACAACAAAGGCAATTTACTTTCAATAATAAATCAAATTCAGTCTCTTACTCAGCAAGATTAATCTTCTGAAATAGAAAGTAAAGATGAAGAGTTCAACGACGAATTATCATAGAATGAAATAGATCATTATGGACTCAACTCTCTTAAACTATAACTACAAACTGCTGAAGAATAGCTTCATAGGTATAAATCCTTATACCATAAGATTTTGGACTAAAACTTCCAATTTAAAAAGCAATTGGAATCATAGCAAGCTGAAATTAACAATAAGCATGACTTATAAAAGTAACTAATAATGAAGAATGAAGAGATTTAAAGCCTTAAACTGTAGAGTAAAGAAATTTAGATCTTTAAAGGTGATCCCAATGTAATTAAAAAACTTAGCTTAAATGAGCTATAGAATTATAGTTCTTAACTACTAAAATCTCTTACATAAATCTAGCAGATTTAATAAAGTAAACTATAAGAAGAGCAATAAAAATATTAGTAATTATAGACTCAATTATCTGATATTTATAAATGCATTATTTGTGTAAATAGAGATGTAGAAATTCTAGCAAAGCCATGCAATCATGCTTGCATGTGTGAATTTTGTGTTTTTAAAGTTGATTCATGCCCAATGTGTAGGAAAGCTATAATCTCCACTGAAAAGATATTTTTGCTTCGTTCTTAATTAGCTAATTTATTAAAGAATTAAGTTCTAGTTTGTATAATTTAAGTAATATGCTCATTATTTAGCAGCTTTATAGAAGTTAAATTGATTAGCTAGGCACAAAGTTATTACTCTTAGTTATAATCTAAAATATAAAATTTCTAATATGCTTATTAATATATTATATAACGAGAGCATTTAGAAAAGATATAGTCTAATTACAGTATAAAAATAGTTATTCACATTTAAGCAAATCTAATTAAGATATAGATAGTCAAATTTATAAACTAATCTTATAAAATATTAAAATAATACTAAATATAGCTACTATTATTCAAACCTACTAGTTATATTAAGAAAAATAGATCTTCAGTTTCTTAAATAATAATTGGCTGATTATTTAAAATCATAATCATATAAGATAATGCTATGTATAATTATATAAATTCTAATAATTTCAAGAGATAGGCTAGTAATACTGAACAAAGGAAAAATTAAAGATATTTAGATAAATAAAATAAACTAAACTATCATATAAACATTTATAAAGATACTAATATACATTTAACTTTATTTTTTAATATTATACTTATTTATTCTTCAAATAACTATCTCCTTTATCATTTATCTTTCTATTGCTTTTCTTTACTTAAAGTTATTTAGCTATAGGAAAGAAAAACTTATATTACTAGACAAATCTTATAGAAATGTATTAAAGAATAAGAACATTTAATCATTATTAACTTTTCTTAGTTATATCGAATATTTAATGGCATATTATATAGCAAATTATTTAAGCTAGCATTTTACTTAAATGTATAGATTACTACTATATAGCAAAATAGGATGAAATAATAACTAATATCTGCTTTAAAGAAACTTAAATTTTATTCTAAATAAAACCAAAGCATCATTTAATTATATAAATCAAAAATTAAATGCTAAACCTTTACTAACTCTTAACTAAATTACTCTATAAGATAGAAGCTTAATCAACTCTTATACTTACAGTTTGCTTTTAATACTTAGTCCTTTAGAACATTATAATTTAAAACTTCTTAGTTTATTACTTTTTTAATTTTAGGTCTTTATAAAGTAGAAATAGTCAACTTAAGCAAAGTGATTAAAGCATAAACTTAATAATAATAATAATATACTTAAAGTTAGTAGAGTTTTGCATTCTCTGGAATTGCAACCAGTTCCTGCGGACAGTTTTTTTAACGTGGGTGTGATCCACGACCTTTTTATTAAGTGGAAGGTTGCCACTGTAACCGTTCAAGTGGTCTTGCAAAAAGCTTTTATTTGTAGATCCCTGTTGGAGTTATTTATAGTTTATTGAGTTGTCTCCATGTTCTTTTCTGCTCTTATTCGTTTATTTTCTTTCATTATCAACAGTTTTTTAAAATATGTTGATTTGATTTGCAACATCAACAAAGTTTGTATTATTGTCTTTATTTCGTTCTTTTCTATGATAATTTATTTTCTATATTTTCTAATCTTTTAATGAAACTTGTAGCAATCATTTCTTTTTCTGGATTCAATTCTGTTTTTAATTCTATTGGTATTTTTTCTATTTCCATTTTGTGTCGTTTTTAAAATTTTATTATGATTAAGTTCAGAGTTATTCTTCCGTTATTAATTTGCTACAAATAAGTTATCTTCTAAGTATTAGTAATTCGTTGTTCTAATCTTCTATGTTACTCATTAGTTCCCGTATTTTTTCGCCTAAGTTGTAAGTTGTTTCTTCATAATTTGAGATTACTTTTTACATTTGGTCTAATTAAATTTAAAGTTTTTGATTAGTTTCGTTTTTATGTTAACTTATCTCTATTTATCCTACCATAACTTTACCTTCTGAAGAAGAGCTTGACTCCTCCTATTGTTATTATTTTTTCTAAATTTCTTTTGCCGCTTTTCTCTTTAGGTTTCTAAGCTAATTTTTTGAGAGTCGAAGAGATTAATCCATTTTTTTTTCTAAGCATAAACTTAATAAAGATATTCTAAATAATATGCTAATTAATAATTACCACTGCTAAATTGAGATATGCCAAACTATAATAGAATGTAAAGCTTAGCTTTAGTAATAGAGATATTATAATATACTATATTTGCTTAAATCAACAACAAATTTTATCATCTAAACTAAATAATGAATCAAAGCTTTACTAGTTTTACCTTATTAAATAATATTAATAAATATAATAAAAATTAACTTAAAACTAAATTTTTTCTTATATTAACTATTATCAATATTTATATTTAAATTTAAAAGAATCTTGTGACATCTTTTCAGAGTTGGAATTGCTTCGTTCACCTAAACATTATATAATGTTATTTAAAAGTTTTCTAACTCTTTCTGCTTTCATTTTTCTTCAGCTAGATCATCTTCGTCATCAGTTTATTCCCTTCTAATCTTCAATTTACTCTTTTTATTCTTTTCCTTCCTCATTTTATGTATTCTCACCATCCTTTTCTTGATCTTTCACTTCTTTTCCCTTAATATCAGAGCTTTTTAATCAATAATATTTTTCCAATTCGAATAATTCTAATTTTCTTTTAAGAAACACCCTATGAAAAATCTGTATCTGCAGATCAATATATTCTAATTTGTTTTTTGTAAATTAATGATATAATTTTGGTCGAAGATTATTAATCTTCTAATGTCGCATTACCCAATCTTCGCTATTTGTCATTCTCTCACAATTCTATATAGTAATCACAATCCAGAATTGGTTCGAATGAATCAAAATTTCCACAGATAAAATAGTAATTCTCTATTAAATAATTTTTATCTAGAATTTATTTGCGAAAGTTGTAGTTTTAGTTCTTAGTTTGTATACACCAATTATTTATTTTCGCTACTATTATTTAATTTGGATAGATAATTTAAGGGAATTAATATTATTATTCTAGTTAGTCTATAAATAACTTGGCTAAATCCTTTTAGTCTTAAGTAGTTACTTTAATAATTATGATGAATTTTACTTTTAACATATTTCGTAAAAGTATTAATGCTACTATTATATTTCTAATTATTATGCCTATTTCGTGGTATTCAGATAGTTTTGCTATTTAATCTCTATATTAATATCCTTCTTATCAGTTATTCTTACTAAAGGATCCTATTATTGATTAGGGAATATTTATACTTTATTATCGTATTTTGTAAAAATATCTAAAAAACCTAAGAGCTTAGTATAATTAAATGGCATTCAGTTAAGATCTACTTAATAAGACTCATTAAAAGTATTTTCAGGTGCTTAAGGACTTTTCTTGCTATCAATCTAATACTTTTAGCAAATTTATTGAAGTAATTCCATTTAAGATAGATCAATGTGCTAGTTCACCACATTCTGTTTTAGAGGCGTCAACATTATGAACAAAGTCTGAAAGTGATAAGGCGTCACATTTTTATATCTTGATATATTTACTCACAAAACTAAGATTTAATTAAGTAAAATTTAAGTAAAAAGTGTAGAGTAATAAAATCGCAAGAGTAAACTATTAGCGATTCTTCTTTATTTTAAAATAAAGAAATTCCTATCAAAAGAATTGAACATAGGCAGGTGCTTCATTACTTCTAAAACATAATTTGAGTCTCTAAAATTATAACCTTTTGGCAATATTATAAACCTATTAAAAAAATTATTTAATATTAATAATTAAAATAACTGTTCGCCTTCCGGCTTAATTGAAGTTTTAAATGTATAAAATCTCCTTTCCTGCATGTTCGTTCCTTGTGCTCTTTTTCCTGGACTTCTCTCTTTTTAATTGAGCTAAGAATTTGTTTTTTCCAGATTTTCCCATTTCCCGATGGGAAGAATTCCGTCGCTCGCCATTTCAGTTGCTATTAGTTAATATTAATCCAAATATTCATTCTTATTCTTTTTTATTGGGGACATTTTTGCCATAGATGTCAAGTGCTGTTGCAAATATAACATCTTTTCCTTGCTCTCGGAAATATCTTTTCTTGTTTCTCTATTTCCATTGGAGTTCCTTATGAAGGCTTCTTTTCTTAATTTGAGTCTAGAATCTAATTTTACTCAGTTTTTCTCGTCTTGCATTACTCAAATTTCATTCTCTAAACTTGTCATTTGCTCATAAACTCCGGCTTTGCTCTTCGATCTACCATATGGGCTTCATCATCATCTTCATGATTTATAAAATCCTGACTTAATACAAACATCTCTTCCTTCTGGGAGTTTAATTCCTCTTCGAGTTTTTTTATGTTTCTAATAAGTTGATGAATCAGCTGTTTCATCTACTCAGAGTTCATTTGTTCTATTTCAATGTTGTCTAAATCAAAGGTAATAGGATCTATATTGAATTATCGTACTTTACCTTCTTCGTTTATTTCTTCGTTATCATTTTTATCGATTCAGTTGAGTGGTCTCTTTTTTCAGTTAATTGAGGCGTTGAGAGCTGTGGCAACTTTTCTGTTCTGAATTTTTGTCTCAATTTCTGCTTGTGCTTTGATGGAAGAAGTCCGCTTTATTTTAATTTGTAGGAGTTAGTATTTTTTATTAGTTCTTCTAATTTATTAGATAGTTCTGGTTATTTTGATTAAGAAGAGCGTTAAGTTGAAGAAGACGTGGTGAGAATATGTGCTTCTGGTTTTCTCTCCTGTTCTGAGGTGGTAAAAAAAGGCTTCTTGAAGCCATTTATATTATATATTTATTTAAGATATGTAGTAATTTATAAATTAACAAGTTACTTCAAATTCCACTAAAATAGCTACTCTCTTAAACGTGGAAAATAATTGTAGAGAATCTAAAAAAGCTTAGAAGTATGTCTATAGGTAAAAGAACCAGAATGTCACCAAAGACGCATCAGAAATATCTAAAATATCCTCTAAAATGTTTGATACTTTAGATAATTAGAATATTTAGGATACTTAGGATACTTCTTTAATTAACGTTAAAGCGCAAATCTAAATAGAATAGCAACTTAAGAGTTATTTTAGCACTATACTAAAAGGAAAAATTAGCAAAAGATAGTAAGTAGGATAATTCTTAGCAAATCCATACTGAAAATTAAGATATCAATACTAGGAAGTACTCGAAATGAAGAATGAATAAATATAAATGAATTTGCAAAATTTAAAATCCAAATACTAAAAAGGATAAAAGAGACTAAGCTTTTTAAAACTTAAGCTCTTAATTAAATTGAAGTATTTTACTTTTAAATTTATTAAAATTTACAAAAATTTACTTTAATTTGAGATTTACAATTCAATAAACTTTATCACAGGGAAATACATACTTATTAAAAGATCCAAATGTAAACTTAGAAAGAAGTAGTTTAAGTTAATTCAAGCTTAAGCAAATATTGCAATACTAACTTAAAAAATCAAAAATCAAAAGCACTTATACATAAACAAATTTTCATTATGTTAAGACTTAAGAAACGTAAATTTAAATTTAATAAAGTGGTTCAATATCTCAGGCAACTGCTTAAACCTTTGAATCTTCCACAAATACTGAGTTAATAATCTTGGATTAATCAGTTTAATGTAACCTCGTTGATTAAAATTATAAAAAATTGTAAAGTTCATATGATCAAATTAATAAACGATTTATCAATTAAGTAAAAGAATATGAAGCTGTACTTAAAGAAAATATTGAGACAGAAAAGAATCTAAGAAAAATGTAAGCTTTATATGAGTAAACATCTTCTAACTTAACAGATTTATCAGAAAAATTTTGTAAATAATCATTTTAAATTATCAACAATTCTCATCCATAAACCTTAAACTAAGAAATACAAACAGATAATAAGAATGAAGAATACATTAACGATACAAAAAGAAAATGCCCAGACCCATGATATCCAATTCCTAAATAAAGTTTTGACAAGACAAAAGAAAATTAAAATATAATTGTAACAATGTAAAATCACAACATTTAAGGGAATTTATCATATCTAACATTTGGAGAAGAGTAAATTACTAGACTGTAATTTCAAATCGATATGTTGTGCTGGATTCAGAGCTAGTAAGAGGATAGATTGATAGTTAGATAGTTAAAATTAATATAGACTAAGAACTCTTGAAACTATACAGCAGGTAATTTCTATATATTTTAATACAATTTTTTGATTAGCATCCAGAAACTCATAAGATTTCATCCATGTGGAAATAAGAGAGTAAAAAAGAGTAATTGTCATTTTTGAATCTGGTCTTAAAGGAGAATCATAAAAAAATTAAATCATTAAAATAACTGTTCGCCTTCCGGCTTAATTGAAGTTTTAAATGTATAAAATCTCCTTTCCTGCATGTTCGTTCCTTGTGCTCTTTTTCCTGGACTTCTCTCTTTTTAATTGAGCTAAGAATTTGTTTTTTCCAGATTTTCCCATTTCCCGATGGGAAGAATTCCGTCGCTCGCCATTTCAGTTGCTATTAGTTAATATTAATCCAAATATTCATTCTTATTCTTTTCTATTGGGGATATTTTTGCCATAGATGTCAAGTGCTGTTGCAAATGTAACATATTTTTCTTGCTCTCGGAAATGTCTTTTCTTGTTTCTCTATTTCCATTGGAATTCCTTAAGAAGGCTTCTTTTCTTAATTTAAGTCTTGAATCTAATTTTACTCAGTTTTTCTCGTCTTGCATTACTCAAATTTCATTCTCTAAACTTGTCATTTGCTCATAAACTCCGGCTTTGCTCTTCGATCTACCATATGGGCTTCATCATCATCTTCATGATTTATAAAATCCTGACTTAATACAAACATCTCTTCCTTCTGGGAGTTTAATTCCTCTTCGAGTTTTTTTATGTTTCTAATAAGTTGATGAATCAGCTGTTTCATCTACTCAGAGTTCATTTGTTCTATTTCAATGATGTCTAAATCAAAGGTAATAGGATCTATATTGAATTATCGTACTTTACCTTCTTCGTTTATTTCTTCGTTATCATTTTTATCGATTCAGTTGAGTGGTCTCTTTTTTCAGTTAATTGAGGCGTTGAGAGCTGTGGCAACTTTTCTGTTCTGAATTTTTGTCTCAATTTCTGCTTGTGCTTTGATGGAAGAAGTCCGCTTTATTTTAATTTGTAGGAGTTAGTATTTTTTATTAGTTCTTCTAATTTATTAGATAGTTCTGGTTATTTTGATTAAGAAGAGCGTTAAGTTGAAGAAGACGTGGTGAGAATATGTGCTTCTGGTTTTCTCTCCTGTTCTGAGGTGGTAAAAAAAGGCTTCTTGAAGCCAGGCATTTTTAATTTTTAATTATATGATAATAAAAAATAAATAAGTTAAATATAAAACATGATTCAAATAATAACTAAATATAAAAGATTAAGATTGACATATAAATATCAATTGAATTGGAAGTAAACAAACGAATGTGGAAGAATTCATTAAGGAAAATTAAATAGAACATATTATCAATAAATGAGACTTTATAAAAACATTAATTTCCACAAATTTTAATTAATGGTTGTAGAATGTATTTTAAGAATTCTGACAAAGGAGTTGGAAGTTGTTTAATTGTAGGAGATTAACTTAACAGTACAGAGTTATCCAGAACAGATGAAGAATAGGATAGATTCATAACAATTAAATTAGATGATGCTTATATTACATCTTGTTACATGCCGGATAACAGTAAAAGGGAAAAGGTTAAAGAAGAAGCATGTGAACATTTAAATACATTTTTTAATTAATTTCAGACAATCCACATATATTGCTAGGAGATTTCAATGCTTTACTTGTTGATTACGGAAATAATCCAGATAATAATAATAATAATAATAAATTTGATTATAGAGCGCGTAGCACACTCGTTGGTGCGCAGCTCTTTAAAAAATGTTTCATACTGACAAGAATGTTTGTTACTGATAAAATTATCAGATTCTGATAAATCTTGTTCAATACTGGTATAATTATTCAGTACTGATAAAAATGTTCAATACTGATATAATTTCAGAATACTCGTAATCTTTAATACTTGTTGGCGGTTCAAGGACATGGCAGGGTTACGTCTCATTGCATCACCAAAACAGAGAATGATATGTGTAAATTATGGGTACTTAAATTCCCCACCTCTGATGAAGCTCGCAAAAATAATTCCCTTTTATTTCCAGAATTAAAAACTCAAGTAAGCCAGTGCCGAAAGTCAAACTAGCAGATGTCTCGAGGCCAAGCCAAAACAGAGGAAGACATAAAGTCGATTATGGGTACTTAGCTTCCCCTACCTCTGATGAAGCTGCCCCTTGTTGTTCACCTTTGAACAACTATGGCGATTTAATAAATATATATAATAATTATGATAACACAAATAGATTTCAAGAATTTTTGATATAAAATGATCTAGAAATATTAAAATTAAGAGTGCTAATACATGTATACACAAAGGTACTGGATTTAATTACTACAATGATTATATTGTTATAAATAATAATTTAAACTGTAATTAATTTGCTAATTTTCAGTCACATAATGATAGTTTATTTACTGATCATATTCCTATCACAATTGATTTCATTTCTAATATATCCATTCATATGGAAAAGTAAATATAATAAAAATATAAATAAGTAGACTTTGAGATCCAATTGATAGGAAGAAATATCAAGATTCTTTCCTTTGATCTTATATTGAATTCTTTCAAATTGATAGTAATAATGTAGAAGGATAATATTTATGCATAAAAAGCAATATAGAAGATAATGCAGACCTAATTTAGGATCATTTATTCCAATTCCAAAATATAATAAACTTACTAGAGTTTTAGCAAACAAATATATTTAGGCAAAAAGAGCAAGTTCACTATATAAAATAACTCATGTATAATTTTGAAGAGTCAATCAATAAGTTATCAATCTTCCTTAAGCAGCTATAGGACTTTGAAAAACTTCATACATCACTTATGAAGATTTAGAAAAAACAAGGCCAAAAAAAATTTATACTTCTTAATGAAAATGCAAAAGATATGTTTTCCTAAGCCAAGAAAATTCTTAATCCTAGAATAAAAAACTAAATGAATTTTAACTAATAAAAATAAGATTAATTCGTTAACTAATGAGAGAACTTTGTATTCGATAAACATGAAAAACTCACTTAATAGTAAATTGATATAAGTAACAAGAGAATTGATCAAATTTACGAAAATATTGAAGAGATATAAAAGAAATAACCTTCACATTGCTAAGGATTTGATCTCTTTACAATTGAGGAAATTAAAGAAGCTATAAAAGAAATTCAAAATGGAAAAGCAGCAGGTCCAGATGGAATTAAAGGAGAATTGTTGAAATATGGAGGCAATTATTTAACTTTAATACTTCGTTCCTTTTTGAATAATATGTTTAGACTTGCAAAAATTCCTGATGAGCTCAACAAATCAATAATCATCCGATTTTTTAAAATGGAAACAAAGATGATTGAAAGAATTGACGACCAATCTCTTTTATAACAGTATACTGAAATTGTTATGATAGAATACTCTCAAAAAGATTATATTAGTTAATATATTAAAGGAACTTAATCCATCAGAGTTAAATGGGATTTTTAAAATAGAAATAGACTACTCAGTAAATTTGAGTAATATAATAAATAATAGATTTATTTCGAAAGTAAACCAAAGGAAAAACAAAACTAATAGCAACTTTGATTGATGAGGAAAAAATGTTCGACTCAATAGAAAGAAAGTTGCCTTTTCATCACTTGAAACGAGTCAAGTTACCATTAGGATTGATATTAGCATTTGAATCTTTCTACAAAAATCTAAGTTCTTAATTCCTTATAGATGGAAACTTTTCCAAAAAACTTAAATATAGCAATGGAGTAATGTAAGGAAGTTCGCATGTATCAGTGTTAGCGTTATTGTATTATGATATTGTTATCAGATATATAGAAAGTAAAGGAAATAGTATTGGATTCAAATGTAACAGCTTCAATAATAGTTTTACTTGCAGAGGATGGGCAGATGACTTAATACTCCTTTCAAAATCTAAAAAAACATGTAAAAATTAACAGATGAAACAAATAGAGTTTTGAATTGAACTTAGCTTAAAATAAAAGCCTCTAAATGTGAATCAATTCAGTTTCTAAAAAAGCATAAAAGAAAAGAGGAAAATTTAAATTTGAAGATTGGAAATCAGGTTATCGCTCAAAAATAGCAAGTTTCATATATTTAGGAGCATTCGTTTTATAAAGTAACCGCTTAAAGAATAAAAGGATGCCCACTGCAAAGTTATTTATAGAATAATTCTAATAAAAATAATAATTACTGTAAATATCCTATCCGAAATTAAATAAATAATATCCAAGAGAAATAATTAGTATATACAAACTCAGAATATAAGGCTACAACTTTCGAAAAAATCTCCAAGACAGACATTATTCTATCGAGAATCCCTACTGCATATGTGGAGAATTTGATAAGTTTGAGCATATTCTGGATTGCGATTGCTATATAGACATGCGGGAATGGATAATAGCAAAGGATTAGGTGATATTAGAAGACTAATATCATATGACCAAAACTATATCAATTAATTTCCAAAAAACAAATTAGAATACATTGATCTACAAATAAAAAATTTTCATAGGATGTTAATTAAAAGAGATTAGAATTATTTGAACTGGAAAAAGATGATTGATTAGAAAATTCTGCAACTAAGGGAGAAGAAATTAAAGATCAAGAAAAAGATGAAGAGAATGAGGAAGATAAAGAGGACGAAGAAGAACATGTGAGTAAAAGAAAGAATAGAGAAATAAACTGACGAAGAAGATGATCAAGCTGAAGAAGAAGATTAAGATGAAAGTTTGAAGAAATGAAAAACTTTTAAATAAAATTGTATCATCTTGAATTGAAGGAAGCAATTCCAACAATGAAAAGATGTTACAAGACAATTTTAGTTAAATTTAAATAAGTATAATGTTTATTAAACAGAATATATACTTACTCACATTAAAGATGCTTAT
Organism: Loxodes magnus; assembly: GCA_946699065.1. Taxonomy (NCBI): domain Eukaryota; phylum Ciliophora; class Karyorelictea; order Loxodida; family Loxodidae; genus Loxodes; species Loxodes magnus. The sequence goes on from CAMPDV010003643.1 coordinate 17,309, forward strand.
ACTATATAAAAATTAATGCAGTCTTGCAAAGCAAAGATAAGTAGAAAGTATTGAACTTGGAATTTATTTAAGTTTTACTTAATTTTATTTAATATTTATTAAAGAGAAAAGTTTAATTTTAGAGTTTCTAAGTTATATCACCAACTTGTATTTTTTTCGATCCAGCCAGGCTTGTTATCATGCTTAGTCCTATGTCTTCTTATGAGCATTTTTCTTACTTCATCATAAATTAGAATAAAAATGAAGAAAGGAAAAGCAGGGAGACAAAAATGTTCAAATTATAAATCTCTCGTTCCAAGTCTTACTGCAATTTGTGGCTGATAACATATGAAAGCTGCTAGAACTATTTCAAAAATAATCCCTAGGTTAGCCATATTATTTTTCATTCCTTATTAAAAAAGACTCAACTTTCTAGTTTTAGCTACTAGCAAGCAACTAACTTAAACTACTACAATACTTACAAAAAAGGCACTCTGAGCATGTCTTAATGCTTCTGTTGTATAGCAAATTGCATGACCTGAAACATACGAATCTCTATGAACTCTACATTATGACCATTCTTCATCAGCTCTATTTAAGTACCATATTCTCAGGTCATATTTATTATCTGAATCAGTTATAAAATCTACAGTATCCTACTTAGAATCAAAATTTAGAGGGTCTTCATTAAATTTTTCCCATGCTATAGAATTTCCTTTGAATCTATCTAGAGGATCATATAAATCAGTATGATGAGGTTTTATTCCTTTTTCTTTAACCATGAAAAATAAAGTAGAAGGATAAAAGCCATAGTCATTCATTACTAAAAAGTAAGTATAAAATCCTGCACAAGCTTGGAATATTCCTATTTACATATAACTTCAATACATTAATCTTATATTAACAAGATGATCAGTAGCTGCATTTCTTGGCTTTCTTTACATAATATCAAGTTCAGAAGGCTCGTAAGCTAAAGAAATTGCAGGCCACATATTTGTTGTAATATCAACACAAAGAATTAGAATAGTTGAAAGAGGTAAAGGAATTTAGCAGATAATGAATATAATGAAAGGGAAAAGTTCTGGAACATTGGAAGCTAATGTATACGCAATTGATTTCTTTAAGTTATCAAAAATAAGTCTTCCTTCTTCTATTCCTGCTACTATCGGAGTAAAATCATCATTTAATAGTAACATATCTGCAGCATCTTTTGCAAAATCAGATCCTATTTTCCCCATAGCTATACCAATATCCGCTTTTTTCATTGCTGGAGAATCATTAACTCCATCACCTGTTACTGCAACTATATGTTTTAGTTTTTGACATCCTTCTACAATAATCAATTTCTGAGCAGGTGTCACTCTAAAAAAGCTAGATTCTTTTTTAAGAAGCCAACTTTCTAAAGCTTTTCCTCTTTCTTCTTCAGGTTTATTTTCATCTTTTCCACACTCTTTAGCCAGTTTATCTCCATGAATAATTACACATTCTGCTTCTTCAATTGCTTAATCTTCTAATCTTTCTCTTTCAACTGGATCGTTTATCTTAGTAATATCAATTCCTTTTTCTGCAAGTACATCGAAGTTTGTTTTTCCAGTAAGAATTCCGACATCTTTAGCAATAGATTCCGCTGTAACAGGTTAATCACCAGTGATCATAATAACTTTTATACCTGCGGAACGGCACAAAGCAACAGCTTCAGGAACTCCTGGACGAGGTGGGTCCATTAAAGAAATAAGTCCAGTGAAGACAAACTAAAATCTACAAGCTTCAATTTCTAATTTTATTTCTTACATATCGAGTTCCTCAAAATAACTTTTTGGCTAGTACATATAAGCAAATCCTAAAACTCTTTCTCCTCTTCTACCTAAGTTAAAGTTAGTAGACTTAAAATCTTCTTCCCAACTATTATCTTTAGGCATTTCTTAATAATTTGCAAGAGCTTTAGTACAAAAAGACCAAACTTTTTACGGAGTTCCTTTCAATAAAAATAAATAATCATCAGATCTAGATCAATCTTCAACAATAGTAAGTGCATATTTATGGCTTGATGAAAATGGAATTACTGCAGGCTGATCTTCAACATTTAAAGCTTTTGGATATTTTCTTCTTAATTCAACAACATCTTAAATAGGTTAAAAAAATTTGACTAAAGCATTTTCTGAAGCATCGGAGTTTACTTTTCTCTCTTTCCATTTTTTCTATCTTTCCAATATCTCATATTCCATAGCTCTTTCGTTTTCTTCTTACGCTATCCTTTAAGGATTATTATTTAAACGTGCTTTATCTTTTTCTGTTAGTCCTTTTTCTGCTGGAATAGAGTAATCAAATTCTCCTTTATTATTTACTACTGCAATCACTTGTAACATCTAAAAAGTTGGATTTTCTTCGTCATATTCAGGAATTTCATTTTCATTAAGATCTTCTTTTGTAACTGCTCTAATTGGATTTTTCTTATCATACCACATTGAACTTACAGACATTGTATTTTGAGTTAGAGTTCCTGTTTTATCTGAGCAAATACAAGTAATGGAGCCTAATGTCTCCACTGATTCTAAATTTTTTACAAGTACTTGCTTTTTCGCCATTCTTTGAGCAGTAAGTGTAAGAGAGACTGCTACAGTTGCTATTAAACCTTATGGGACATTAGCTACAATAATTACAATAGCAAATGTAAGACAAGTAATAATAGGATAACCATAGATAAAACTTAAAACGAAAAAAACTATACCATAACTTATAGCAACAGCACTAATCATTTTTATAAAACGATTTATTTCTCTATGGAGAGGAGTTTCTTCAGAATGAGTACTTTATGCCATATTTGCTATTTATCCAATAACTGTATTATCTCCTATATTTATTACTACTCCTTTACAGTATCCTTCTATACAAAGTGTACCGAAAAATGCCAGATTTTCAGTTTCAAGTGGATTTTCAGAAGTTTGCATGTGAGATCTTTTAAGAGCAAGATTTTCGCCTGTTAAAGAAGAGTTATCTACTTTCATTCCATGAACTTCAATCACACGAATATCCGCAGGAATTCTATCTCCTGGTCTTATTTCAACAACATCTCCTAACACAATTTTTGAAGCAGCTATTTACTTCAAATTTCCCTCTCGAATAACTTAAGTTTATGGTGGTACAAAGTTTTTAAAGCTTGCCATAATAGAAGAAGATTTGTTCTCTTAATAAAAACTAAATATTCCAGTACCTAGCACAATAATGGCAATGACAACTCCTAGATATAAGTTAGTTGGATCAGAAGGATACAATCCATATCCAATAAAACAAAGTACACATCCAATCCATAGTAATAAACTAGAGAATCCAGTTAATTACTTGAAAAGTAATACATACCATGGAGTTCTAGGCTTTTCAGTTATAGCATTATCTCCATCTCTCAGCAAACGCTCTTTTACCTATTAATATGTTAATCCTTAAGAAAAATCTTCAAGCCCAAGATCTTCTAAAAGCATTTCTAAAGGTATTTTGTGATCATCCATATCTCTAAGCTTTTCATAAGCTTCTTTTCCCTTTTCTTTTTTATGTTTAACCTTGGCTTTAGGAATGTCTTTTTTTTCTTGAAGTTATTTCATTTGTTCTTAAGATTCTAATTACTACTTAAGCTTAGTAAATGTGCCAATAATATTGCTTGATTGATTTTTATCCAATTAAGGTGGTAAATCATAATCCGGAAGAGGCTGATACTCTTTCTCAAGACCTAATCCACTACTTAATCTTTTATTTAATCCAGGTTGAGCTTCTTAATCGGTAGTCTACTTATTAATAGTGCTAGATTGTTTTTTTTGCAAACCAGTAGAGGTTTCATTATCTTATACACCATAGGTCTATTTTTAGGCTTGCGAATCTAAAATATTCTAATTTGTATTTTGGTTAGTTTTCAGTTGTTCCATTTTTAGATTTTATAGTGTTCTTTTAGCCTTAAATAAGAATTTTAAATAGCTGCTTAAAATTTAATTAAAAGGGAATAATAATCATAATTTGATGAATTGTTTTTATTGGAGTAACTTTACCTATTTTATAAAAGTAGTAGGTACATTAATATTATAAAAAGACTAAAGATAGTTACTTTAAAAATAACTAAGACACTATCTTAAATATCTATAAAGCTAAACTTTTCTTAGTTTAATACAGAATAAATTAATATAAAGTAAAATCCTAAATTTATTTTAGATCAATTAGCATAACTTCAAATACTTAGTCTATATTCATGTATATTGAATTGTTGCTTTGTCTAAGAGATTTAGCTATTAAAGGCAATAATAAATTACTTTCAAATATTAAAATAGTTATTTTACGTATATTAGATTAAGAATCAAAACTTAAAAGAAGCATTTCATATAAAGCAAATATTTATAAAGCTAAAAGAAAATATACTTTCAGATATTAATGTTCCTATTTAAAATAGCATTTTGTACTAATAGTCAGAAAACAATAACTCAAATATAATCCTAGATGGAATATTAGATATAAATAAGTAATTGTTTATAATTAAAAATAGAATTTATCTAAATTTATTCCTTTAATATCATTTAAATCTTTTAAGAATTAATTCAACTATAAATGCTTTTTATTCAATTGTTTTTATGATCAAAGCTTGGCTATAGGCACTTTTTCAGCACTATCATTTTAATTTTCTTTTGACTCTTTTTGGTTAGATTTTTTAGCTGAATAGTAACTTCCATTCCATTGAATATTTTCAGTATTTGGTTCTTATGAAGCAATCTTTTTCTCTTATTTCTGTTCTTTTTCATACTAGTCTGTTAAATCTTAAATTGCTTTTTCATAGACTTTATCGAACTCCTAACTATCTTTGGTTTCAAGGTTACTGAACTTTTCTTCTTATTATGTTTTTCCGTTTCTTGTTTCCCTTATTATTTTCTTAGCTCTGCCATTTAAATTTCTCTCATCAATAAATTGCTTTTCTCCAGTTTATGTGTTTTCATAAATTGATAGGTTTTAATATATTCTTTAGCCATCCTAAGTATAACCATTTATATACTTCGTTTCAACCTTCCTAAGTTAGGGTTTGTTGCTTTTGTCGTTTTAGGAATGAATTTCTGTAAGATGCCTATATAAAGTTGGATTAGGGTTTTAAGGAGTTCTATATCTTACTTTCTATGGAGGAGGTGGTAATCTCCATGGAAAATCTTCTTAATTTTAGTGGAAAGGAAATACATTAGATGTGAATAAATAATCAAAAGCTTAGAAGAAATCCATAATAATTGTAATTTATAATTTTGAAAGTTTCTCAGTTTAAAGCACTATTCTAGAAAATAGTTTGGTTCTATAGAACAATATTACTTATGGCTTAATAGCATTATATACAATAGCTTAATTTGATATATTATAAAAATAAGAAGCTAATTATAAAGCTAACTATAAGATTTACTAATAAATAATTAGTTAATAGTGCTTTATGCTTATTATTAGTTTTCTTTTAAATAAAGAGATATATTTTTATAATTAAGCTAATACACTGTAATCTTCTATTTAAGTTTCAATGTATTTCATTATTTATATTACTTTAACCTTGCTTTCTATATCTTCCATACTAGATTATTCAACTTACTGCTAAAACCCTTTAGCTTAGAAAACAGTCAATTAAGATAGTTCAATAATGTAAATAAGGAAGGCTATATGTTTAAATCAAATTAAAAGCTTCTTCTTTTAAAAATGCCAGATTGCTTAACTTGCAAGGCATCTGAGGCTATAATTAAATGCCATTTTTGTAATTAACTAAAATACTGCAGTGAGATTTGCAAAATAACAGATACAGCTCATCAAAGTGAGTGCAAATACAACAAAGGCAATTTACTTTCAATAATAAATCAAATTCAGTCTCTTACTCAGCAAGATTAATCTTCTGAAATAGAAAGTAAAGATGAAGAGTTCAACGACGAATTATCATAGAATGAAATAGATCATTATGGACTCAACTCTCTTAAACTATAACTACAAACTGCTGAAGAATAGCTTCATAGGTATAAATCCTTATACCATAAGATTTTGGACTAAAACTTCCAATTTAAAAAGCAATTGGAATCATAGCAAGCTGAAATTAACAATAAGCATGACTTATAAAAGTAACTAATAATGAAGAATGAAGAGATTTAAAGCCTTAAACTGTAGAGTAAAGAAATTTAGATCTTTAAAGGTGATCCCAATGTAATTAAAAAACTTAGCTTAAATGAGCTATAGAATTATAGTTCTTAACTACTAAAATCTCTTACATAAATCTAGCAGATTTAATAAAGTAAACTATAAGAAGAGCAATAAAAATATTAGTAATTATAGACTCAATTATCTGATATTTATAAATGCATTATTTGTGTAAATAGAGATGTAGAAATTCTAGCAAAGCCATGCAATCATGCTTGCATGTGTGAATTTTGTGTTTTTAAAGTTGATTCATGCCCAATGTGTAGGAAAGCTATAATCTCCACTGAAAAGATATTTTTGCTTCGTTCTTAATTAGCTAATTTATTAAAGAATTAAGTTCTAGTTTGTATAATTTAAGTAATATGCTCATTATTTAGCAGCTTTATAGAAGTTAAATTGATTAGCTAGGCACAAAGTTATTACTCTTAGTTATAATCTAAAATATAAAATTTCTAATATGCTTATTAATATATTATATAACGAGAGCATTTAGAAAAGATATAGTCTAATTACAGTATAAAAATAGTTATTCACATTTAAGCAAATCTAATTAAGATATAGATAGTCAAATTTATAAACTAATCTTATAAAATATTAAAATAATACTAAATATAGCTACTATTATTCAAACCTACTAGTTATATTAAGAAAAATAGATCTTCAGTTTCTTAAATAATAATTGGCTGATTATTTAAAATCATAATCATATAAGATAATGCTATGTATAATTATATAAATTCTAATAATTTCAAGAGATAGGCTAGTAATACTGAACAAAGGAAAAATTAAAGATATTTAGATAAATAAAATAAACTAAACTATCATATAAACATTTATAAAGATACTAATATACATTTAACTTTATTTTTTAATATTATACTTATTTATTCTTCAAATAACTATCTCCTTTATCATTTATCTTTCTATTGCTTTTCTTTACTTAAAGTTATTTAGCTATAGGAAAGAAAAACTTATATTACTAGACAAATCTTATAGAAATGTATTAAAGAATAAGAACATTTAATCATTATTAACTTTTCTTAGTTATATCGAATATTTAATGGCATATTATATAGCAAATTATTTAAGCTAGCATTTTACTTAAATGTATAGATTACTACTATATAGCAAAATAGGATGAAATAATAACTAATATCTGCTTTAAAGAAACTTAAATTTTATTCTAAATAAAACCAAAGCATCATTTAATTATATAAATCAAAAATTAAATGCTAAACCTTTACTAACTCTTAACTAAATTACTCTATAAGATAGAAGCTTAATCAACTCTTATACTTACAGTTTGCTTTTAATACTTAGTCCTTTAGAACATTATAATTTAAAACTTCTTAGTTTATTACTTTTTTAATTTTAGGTCTTTATAAAGTAGAAATAGTCAACTTAAGCAAAGTGATTAAAGCATAAACTTAATAATAATAATAATATACTTAAAGTTAGTAGAGTTTTGCATTCTCTGGAATTGCAACCAGTTCCTGCGGACAGTTTTTTTAACGTGGGTGTGATCCACGACCTTTTTATTAAGTGGAAGGTTGCCACTGTAACCGTTCAAGTGGTCTTGCAAAAAGCTTTTATTTGTAGATCCCTGTTGGAGTTATTTATAGTTTATTGAGTTGTCTCCATGTTCTTTTCTGCTCTTATTCGTTTATTTTCTTTCATTATCAACAGTTTTTTAAAATATGTTGATTTGATTTGCAACATCAACAAAGTTTGTATTATTGTCTTTATTTCGTTCTTTTCTATGATAATTTATTTTCTATATTTTCTAATCTTTTAATGAAACTTGTAGCAATCATTTCTTTTTCTGGATTCAATTCTGTTTTTAATTCTATTGGTATTTTTTCTATTTCCATTTTGTGTCGTTTTTAAAATTTTATTATGATTAAGTTCAGAGTTATTCTTCCGTTATTAATTTGCTACAAATAAGTTATCTTCTAAGTATTAGTAATTCGTTGTTCTAATCTTCTATGTTACTCATTAGTTCCCGTATTTTTTCGCCTAAGTTGTAAGTTGTTTCTTCATAATTTGAGATTACTTTTTACATTTGGTCTAATTAAATTTAAAGTTTTTGATTAGTTTCGTTTTTAGGTTAACTTATCTCTATTTATCCTACCATAACTTTACCTTCTGAAGAAGAGCTTGACTCCTCCTATTGTTATTATTTTTTCTAAATTTCTTTTGCCGCTTTTCTCTTTAGGTTTCTAAGCTAATTTTTTGAGAGTCGAAGAGATTAATCCATTTTTTTTTCTAAGCATAAACTTAATAAAGATATTCTAAATAATATGCTAATTAATAATTACCACTGCTAAATTGAGATATGCCAAACTATAATAGAATGTAAAGCTTAGCTTTAGTAATAGAGATATTATAATATACTATATTTGCTTAAATCAACAACAAATTTTATCATCTAAACTAAATAATGAATCAAAGCTTTACTAGTTTTACCTTATTAAATAATATTAATAAATATAATAAAAATTAACTTAAAACTAAATTTTTTCTTATATTAACTATTATCAATATTTATATTTAAATTTAAAAGAATCTTGTGACATCTTTTCAGAGTTGGAATTGCTTCGTTCACCTAAACATTATATAATGTTATTTAAAAGTTTTCTAACTCTTTCTGCTTTCATTTTTCTTCAGCTAGATCATCTTCGTCATCAGTTTATTCCCTTCTAATCTTCAATTTACTCTTTTTATTCTTTTCCTTCCTCATTTTATGTATTCTCACCATCCTTTTCTTGATCTTTCACTTCTTTTCCCTTAATCTCAGAGCTTTTTAATAAATAATATTTTTCCAATTCGAATAATTCTAATTTTCTTTTAAGAAACACCCTATGAAAAATCTGTATCTGCAGATCAATATATTCTAATTTGTTTTTTGCAAATTAATGATATAATTTTGGTCGAAGATTATTAATCTTCTAATGTCGCATTACCCAATCTTCGCTATTTGTCATTCTCTCACAATTCTATATAGTAATCACAATCCGAATTGGTTCGAATGAATCAAATTTTCCACAGATAAAATGGTAATTCTCTATTAAATAATTTTTATCTAGAATTTATTTGCGAAAGTTGTAGTTTTAGTTCTTAGTTTGTATACACCAATTATTTATTTTCGCTACTATTATTTAATTTGGATAGATAATTTAAGGGAATTAATATTATTATTCTAGTTAGTCTATAAATAACTTGGCTAAATCCTTTTAGTCTTAAGTAGTTACTTTAATAATTATGATGAATTTTACTTTTAACATATTTCGTAAAAGTATTAATGCTACTATTATATTTCTAATTATTATGCCTATTTCGTGGTATTCAGATAGTTTTTGCTATTTAATCTCTATATCAATATCCTTCTTATCAGTTATTCTTACTAAAGGATCCTATTATTTATTAGGGAATATTTATACTTTATTATCGTATTTTGTAAAAATATCTAAAAAACCTAAGAGATTAGTATAATTAAATGGCATTCAGTTAAGATCTATTTAATAAGACTCATTAAAAGTATTTTCAGGTGCTTAAGGACTTTTCTTGCTATCAACTAATACTCTTAGCAAATTTATTGAAGTAATTCCATTTTAGATAGATCAATGTGCTAGTTCACCACATTCTGTTTTAGAGGCGTCAACATTATGAACAAAGTCTGAAAGTGATAAGGCGTCACATTTTTATATCTTGATATATTTACTCACAAAACTAAGATTTAAATAAGTAAAATTTAAGTAAAAAGTGTAGAGTAATAAAATCGCAAGAGTAAACTATTAGCGATTCTTTTTTATTTTAAAATAAAGAAATTCCTATCAAAAGTTTGAACATAGGAGATGCTTCATTACTTCTAAAACATAATTTGAGTCTCTAAAATTATAACCTTTTGGCAATATTATAAACCTATTAAGAAAATTATTTAATATTAATCATTAAAATAACTGTTCGCCTTCCGGCTTAATTGAAGTTTTAAATGTATAAAATCTCCTTTCCTGCATGTTCGTTCCTTGTGCTCTTTTTCCTGGACTTCTCTCTTTTTAATTGAGCTAAGAATTTGTTTTTTCCAGATTTTCCCATTTCCCGATGGGAAGAATTCCGTCGCTCGCCATTTCAGTTGCTATTAGTTAATATTAATCCAAATATTCATCCTTATTCTTTTCTATTGGGGACATTTTTGCCATAGATGTCAAGTGCTGTTGCAAATATAACATCTTTTCCTTGCTCTCGGAAATATCTTTTCTTGTTTCTCTATTTCCATTGGAATTCCTTAAGAAGGCTTCTTTTCTTAATTTTAGTCTAGAATCTAATTTTACTCAGTTTTTCTCGTCTTGCATTACTCAAATTTCATTCTCTAAACTTGTCATTTGCTCATAAACTCCGGCTTTGCTCTTCGATCTACCATATGGGCTTCATCATCATCTTCATGATTTATAAAATCCTGACTTAATACAAACATCTCTTCCTTCTGGGAGTTTAATTCCTCTTCGAGTTTTTTTATGTTTCTAATAAGTTGATGAATCAGCTGTTTCATCTACTCAGAGTTCATTTGTTCTATTTCAATGTTGTCTAAATCAAAGGTAATAGGATCTATATTGAATTATCGTACTTTACCTTCTTCGTTTATTTCTTCGTTATCATTTTTATCGATTCAGTTGAGTGGTCTCTTTTTTCAGTTAATTGAGGCGTTGAGAGCTGTGGCAACTTTTCTGTTCTGAATTTTTGTCTCAATTTCTGCTTGTGCTTTGATGGAAGAAGTCCGCTTTATTTTAATTTGTAGGAGTTAGTATTTTTTATTAGTTCTTCTAATTTATTAGATAGTTCTGGTTATTTTGATTAAGAAGAGCGTTAAGTTGAAGAAGACGTGGTGAGAATATGTGCTTCTGGTTTTCTCTCCTGTTCTGAGGTGGTAAAAAAAGGCTTCTTGAAGCCATTTATATTATATATTTATTTAAGATATGTAGTAATTTATAAATTAACAAGTTACTTCAAATTCCACTAAAATAGCTACTCTCTTAAACGTGGAAAATAATTGTAGAGAATCTAAAAAAGCTTAGAAGTATGTCTATAGGTAAAAGAACCAGAATGTCACCAAAGACGCATCAGAAATATCTAAAATATCCTCTAAAATGTTTGATACTTTAGATAATTAGAATATTTAGGATACTTAGGATACTTCTTTAATTAACGTTAAAGCGCAAATCTAAATAGAATAGCAACTTAAGAGTTATTTTAGCACTATACTAAAAGGAAAAATTAGCAAAAGATAGTAAGTAGGATAATTCTTAGCAAATCCATACTGAAAATTAAGATATCAATACTAGAAAGTACTCGAAATGAAGAATGAATAAATATAAATGAATTTGCAAAATTTAAAATCCAAATACTAAAAAGGATAAAAGAGACTAAGCTTTTTAAAACTTAAGCTCTTAATTAAATTGAAGTATTTTACTTTTAAATTTATTAAAATTTACAAAAATTTACTTTAATTTGAGATTTACAATTCAATAAACTTTATCACAGGGAAATACATACTTATTAAAAGATCCAAATGTAAACTTAGAAAGAAGTAGTTTAAGTTAATTCAAGCTTAAGCAAATATTGCAATACTAACTTAAAAAATCAAAAATCAAAAGCACTTATACATAAACAAATTTTCATTATGTTAAGACTTAAGAAACGTAAATTTAAATTTAATAAAGTGGTTCAATATCTCAGGCAACTGCTTAAACCTTTGAATCTTCCACAAATACTGAGTTAATAATCTTGGATTAATCAGTTTAATGTAACCTCGTTGATTAAAATTATAAAAAATTGTAAAGTTCATATGATCAAATTAATAAACGATTTATCAATTAAGTAAAAGAATATGAAGCTGTACTTAAAGAAAATATTGAGACAGAAAAGAATCTAAGAAAAATGTAAGCTTTATATGAGTAAACATCTTCTAACTTAACAGATTTATCAGAAAAATTTTGTAAATAATCATTTTAAATTATCAACAATTCTCATCCATAAACCTTAAACTAAGAAATACAAACAGATAATAAGAATGAAGAATACATTAACGATACAAAAAGAAAATGCCCAGACCCATGATATCCAATTCCTAAATAAAGTTTTGACAAGACAAAAGAAAATTAAAATATAATTGTAACAATGTAAAATCACAACATTTAAGGGAATTTATCATATCTAACATTTGGAGAAGAGTAAATTACTAGACTGTAATTTCAAATCGATATGTTGTGCTGGATTCAGAGCTAGTAAGAGGATAGATTGATAGTTAGATAGTTAAAATTAATATAGACTAAGAACTCTTGAAACTATACAGCAGGTAATTTCTATATATTTTAATACAATTTTTTGATTAGCATCCAGAACATCATAAGATTATATCCATGTGGAAATAAGAGAGTAAAAAAGAGTAATTGTCATTTTTGAATCTGGTCTTAAAGGAGAATCATAAAAAAATTAAATCATTAAAATAACTGTTCGCCTTCCGGCTTAATTGAAGTTTTAAATGTATAAAATCTCCTTTCCTGCATGTTCGTTCCTTGTGCTCTTTTTCCTGGACTTCTCTCTTTTTAATTGAGCTAAGAATTTGTTTTTTCCAGATTTTCCCATTTCCCGATGGGAAGAATTCCGTCGCTCGCCATTTCAGTTGCTATTAGTTAATATTAATCCAAATATTCATCCTTATTCTTTTCTATTGGGGACATTTTTGCCATAGATGTCAAGTGCTGTTGCAAATATAACATCTTTTCCTTGCTCTCGGAAATATCTTTTTCTTGTTTCTCTATTTCCATTGGAATTCCTTAAGAAGGCTTCTTTTCTTAATTTTAGTCTAGAATCTAATTTTACTCAGTTTTTCTCGTCTTGCATTACTCAAATTTCATTCTCTAAACTTGTCATTTGCTCATAAACTCCGGCTTTGCTCTTCGATCTACCATATGGGCTTCATCATCATCTTCATGATTTATAAAATCCTGACTTAATACAAACATCTCTTCCTTCTGGGAGTTTAATTCCTCTTCGAGTTTTTTTATGTTTCTAATAAGTTGATGAATCAGCTGTTTCATCTACTCAGAGTTCATTTGTTCTATTTCAATGTTGTCTAAATCAAAGGTAATAGGATCTATATTGAATTATCGTACTTTACCTTCTTCGTTTATTTCTTCGTTATCATTTTTATCGATTCAGTTGAGTGGTCTCTTTTTTCAGTTAATTGAGGCGTTGAGAGCTGTGGCAACTTTTCTGTTCTGAATTTTTGTCTCAATTTCTGCTTGTGCTTTGATGGAAGAAGTCCGCTTTATTTTAATTTGTAGGAGTTAGTATTTTTTATTAGTTCTTCTAATTTATTAGATAGTTCTGGTTATTTTGATTAAGAAGAGCGTTAAGTTGAAGAAGACGTGGTGAGAATATGTGCTTCTGGTTTTCTCTCCTGTTCTGAGGTGGTAAAAAAAGGCTTCTTGAAGCCATTTATATTATATATTTATTTAAGATATGTAGTAATTTATAAATTAACAAGTTACTTCAAATTCCACTAAAATAGCTACTCTCTTAAACGTGGAAAATAATTGTAGAGAATCTAAAAAAGCTTAGAAGTATGTCTATAGGTAAAAGAACCAGAATGTCACCAAAGACGCATCAGAAATATCTAAAATATCCTCTAAAATGTTTGATACTTTAGATAATTAGAATATTTAGGATACTTAGGATACTTCTTTAATTAACGTTAAAGCGCAAATCTAAATAGAATAGCAACTTAAGAGTTATTTTAGCACTATACTAAAAGGAAAAATTAGCAAAAGATAGTAAGTAGGATAATTCTTAGCAAATCCATACTGAAAATTAAGATATCAATACTAGAAAGTACTCGAAATGAAGAATGAATAAATATAAATGAATTTGCAAAATTTAAAATCCAAATACTAAAAAGGATAAAAGAGACTAAGCTTTTTAAAACTTAAGCTCTTAATTAAATTGAAGTATTTTACTTTTAAATTTATTAAAATTTACAAAAATTTACTTTAATTTGAGATTTACAATTCAATAAACTTTATCACAGGGAAATACATACTTATTAAAAGATCCAAATGTAAACTTAGAAAGAAGTAGTTTAAGTTAATTCAAGCTTAAGCAAATATTGCAATACTAACTTAAAAAATCAAAAATCAAAAGCACTTATACATAAACAAATTTTCATTATGTTAAGACTTAAGAAACGTAAATTTAAATTTAATAAAGTGGTTCAATATCTCAGGCAACTGCTTAAACCTTTGAATCTTCCACAAATACTGAGTTAATAATCTTGGATTAATCAGTTTAATGTAACCTCGTTGATTAAAATTATAAAAAATTGTAAAGTTCATATGATCAAATTAATAAACGATTTATCAATTAAGTAAAAGAATATGAAGCTGTACTTAAAGAAAATATTGAGACAGAAAAGAATCTAAGAAAAATGTAAGCTTTATATGAGTAAACATCTTCTAACTTAACAGATTTATCAGAAAAATTTTGTAAATAATCATTTTAAATTATCAACAATTCTCATCCATAAACCTTAAACTAAGAAATACAAACAGATAATAAGAATGAAGAATACATTAACGATACAAAAAGAAAATGCCCAGACCCATGATATCCAATTCCTAAATAAAGTTTTGACAAGACAAAAGAAAATTAAAATATAATTGTAACAATGTAAAATCACAACATTTAAGGGAATTTATCATATCTAACATTTGGAGAAGAGTAAATTACTAGACTGTAATTTCAAATCGATATGTTGTGCTGGATTCAGAGCTAGTAAGAGGATAGATTGATAGTTAGATAGTTAAAATTAATATAGACTAAGAACTCTTGAAACTATACAGCAGGTAATTTCTATATATTTTAATACAATTTTTTGATTAGCATCCAGAACATCATAAGATTATATCCATGTGGAAATAAGAGAGTAAAAAAGAGTAATTGTCATTTTTGAATCTGGTCTTAAAGGAGAATCATAAAAAAATTAAATCATTAAAATAACTGTTCGCCTTCCGGCTTAATTGAAGTTTTAAATGTATAAAATCTCCTTTCCTGCATGTTCGTTCCTTGTGCTCTTTTTCCTGGACTTCTCTCTTTTTAATTGAGCTAAGAATTTGTTTTTTCCAGATTTTCCCATTTCCCGATGGGAAGAATTCCGTCGCTCGCCATTTCAGTTGCTATTAGTTAATATTAATCCAAATATTCATCCTTATTCTTTTCTATTGGGGACATTTTTGCCATAGATGTCAAGTGCTGTTGCAAATATAACATCTTTTCCTTGCTCTCGGAAATATCTTTTCTTGTTTCTCTATTTCCATTGGAATTCCTTAAGAAGGCTTCTTTTCTTAATTTTAGTCTAGAATCTAATTTTACTCAGTTTTTCTCGTCTTGCATTACTCAAATTTCATTCTCTAAACTTGTCATTTGCTCATAAACTCCGGCTTTGCTCTTCGATCTACCATATGGGCTTCATCATCATCTTCATGATTTATAAAATCCTGACTTAATACAAACATCTCTTCCTTCTGGGAGTTTAATTCCTCTTCGAGTTTTTTTATGTTTCTAATAAGTTGATGAATCAGCTGTTTCATCTACTCAGAGTTCATTTGTTCTATTTCAATGTTGTCTAAATCAAAGGTAATAGGATCTATATTGAATTATCGTACTTTACCTTCTTCGTTTATTTCTTCGTTATCATTTTTATCGATTCAGTTGAGTGGTCTCTTTTTTCAGTTAATTGAGGCGTTGAGAGCTGTGGCAACTTTTCTGTTCTGAATTTTTGTCTCAATTTCTGCTTGTGCTTTGATGGAAGAAGTCCGCTTTATTTTAATTTGTAGGAGTTAGTATTTTTTATTAGTTCTTCTAATTTATTAGATAGTTCTGGTTATTTTGATTAAGAAGAGCGTTAAGTTGAAGAAGACGTGGTGAGAATATGTGCTTCTGGTTTTCTCTCCTGTTCTGAGGTGGTAAAAAAAGGCTTCTTGAAGCCATTTATATTATATATTTATTTAAGATATGTAGTAATTTATAAATTAACAAGTTACTTCAAATTCCACTAAAATAGCTACTCTCTTAAACGTGGAAAATAATTGTAGAGAATCTAAAAAAGCTTAGAAGTATGTCTATAGGTAAAAGAACCAGAATGTCACCAAAGACGCATCAGAAATATCTAAAATATCCTCTAAAATGTTTGATACTTTAGATAATTAGAATATTTAGGATACTTAGGATACTTCTTTAATTAACGTTAAAGCGCAAATCTAAATAGAATAGCAACTTAAGAGTTATTTTAGCACTATACTAAAAGGAAAAATTAGCAAAAGATAGTAAGTAGGATAATTCTTAGCAAATCCATACTGAAAATTAAGATATCAATACTAGAAAGTACTCGAAATGAAGAATGAATAAATATAAATGAATTTGCAAAATTTAAAATCCAAATACTAAAAAGGATAAAAGAGACTAAGCTTTTTAAAACTTAAGCTCTTAATTAAATTGAAGTATTTTACTTTTAAATTTATTAAAATTTACAAAAATTTACTTTAATTTGAGATTTACAATTCAATAAACTTTATCACAGGGAAATACATACTTATTAAAAGATCCAAATGTAAACTTAGAAAGAAGTAGTTTAAGTTAATTCAAGCTTAAGCAAATATTGCAATACTAACTTAAAAAATCAAAAATCAAAAGCACTTATACATAAACAAATTTTCATTATGTTAAGACTTAAGAAACGTAAATTTAAATTTAATAAAGTGGTTCAATATCTCAGGCAACTGCTTAAACCTTTGAATCTTCCACAAATACTGAGTTAATAATCTTGGATTAATCAGTTTAATGTAACCTCGTTGATTAAAATTATAAAAAATTGTAAAGTTCATATGATCAAATTAATAAACGATTTATCAATTAAGTAAAAGAATATGAAGCTGTACTTAAAGAAAATATTGAGACAGAAAAGAATCTAAGAAAAATGTAAGCTTTATATGAGTAAACATCTTCTAACTTAACAGATTTATCAGAAAAATTTTGTAAATAATCATTTTAAATTATCAACAATTCTCATCCATAAACCTTAAACTAAGAAATACAAACAGATAATAAGAATGAAGAATACATTAACGATACAAAAAGAAAATGCCCAGACCCATGATATCCAATTCCTAAATAAAGTTTTGACAAGACAAAGAAAATTAAAATATAATTGTAACAATGTAAAATCACAACATTTAAGGGAATTTATCATATCTAACATTTGGAGAAGAGTAAATTACTAGACTGTAATTTCAAATCGATATGTTGTGCTGGATTCAGAGCTAGTAAGAGGATAGATTGATAGTTAGATAGTTAAAATTAATATAGACTAAGAACTCTTGAAACTATACAGCAGGTAATTTCTATATATTTTAATACAATTTTTTGATTAGCATCCAGAACATCATAAGATTATATCCATGTGGAAATAAGAGAGTAAAAAAGAGTAATTGTCATTTTTGAATCTGGTCTTAAAGGAGAATCATAAAAAAATTAAATCATTAAAATAACTGTTCGCCTTCCGGCTTAATTGAAGTTTTAAATGTATAAAATCTCCTTTCCTGCATGTTCGTTCCTTGTGCTCTTTTTCCTGGACTTCTCTCTTTTTAATTGAGCTAAGAATTTGTTTTTTCCAGATTTTCCCCATTTCCCGATGGGAAGAATTCCGTCGCTCGCCATTTCAGTTGCTATTAGTTAATATTAATCCAAATATTCATCCTTATTCTTTTCTATTGGGGACATTTTTGCCATAGATGTCAAGTGCTGTTGCAAATATAACATCTTTTCCTTGCTCTCGGAAATATCTTTTCTTGTTTCTCTATTTCCATTGGAATTCCTTAAGAAGGCTTCTTTTCTTAATTTTAGTCTAGAATCTAATTTTACTCAGTTTTTCTCGTCTTGCATTACTCAAATTTCATTCTCTAAACTTGTCATTTGCTCATAAACTCCGGCTTTGCTCTTCGATCTACCATATGGGCTTCATCATCATCTTCATGATTTATAAAATCCTGACTTAATACAAACATCTCTTCCTTCTGGGAGTTTAATTCCTCTTCGAGTTTTTTTTATGTTTCTAATAAGTTGATGAATCAGCTGTTTCATCTACTCAGAGTTCATTTGTTCTATTTCAATGTTGTCTAAATCAAAGGTAATAGGATCTATATTGAATTATCGTACTTTACCTTCTTCGTTTATTTTCTTCGTTATCATTTTTATCGATTCAGTTGAGTGGTCTCTTTTTTCAGTTAATTGAGGCGTTGAGAGCTGTGGCAACTTTTCTGTTCTGAATTTTTGTCTCAATTTCTGCTTGTGCTTTGATGGAAGAAGTCCGCTTTATTTTAATTTGTAGGAGTTAGTATTTTTTATTAGTTCTTCTAATTTATTAGATAGTTCTGGTTATTTTGATTAAGAAGAGCGTTAAGTTGAAGAAGACGTGGTGAGAATATGTGCTTCTGGTTTTCTCTCCTGTTCTGAGGTGGTAAAAAAAGGCTTCTTGAAGCCATTTATATTATATATTTATTTAAGATATGTAGTAATTTATAAATTAACAAGTTACTTCAAATTCCACTAAAATAGCTACTCTCTTAAACGTGGAAAATAATTGTAGAGAATCTAAAAAAGCTTAGAAGTATGTCTATAGGTAAAAGAACCAGAATGTCACCAAAGACGCATCAGAAATATCTAAAATATCCTCTAAAATGTTTGATACTTTAGATAATTAGAATATTTAGGATACTTAGGATACTTCTTTAATTAACGTTAAAGCGCAAATCTAAATAGAATAGCAACTTAAGAGTTATTTTAGCACTATACTAAAAGGAAAAATTAGCAAAAGATAGTAAGTAGGATAATTCTTAGCAAATCCATACTGAAAATTAAGATATCAATACTAGGAAGTACTCGAAATGAAGAATGAATAAATATAAATGAATTTGCAAAATTTAAAATCCAAATACTAAAAAGGATAAAAGAGACTAAGCTTTTTAAAACTTAAGCTCTTAATTAAATTGAAGTATTTTACTTTTAAATTTATTAAAATTTACAAAAATTTACTTTAATTTGAGATTTACAATTCAATAAACTTTATCACAGGGAAATACATACTTATTAAAAGATCCAAATGTAAACTTAGAAAGAAGTAGTTTAAGTTAATTCAAGCTTAAGCAAATATTGCAATACTAACTTAAAAAATCAAAAATCAAAAGCACTTATACATAAACAAATTTTCATTATGTTAAGACTTAAGAAACGTAAATTTAAATTTAATAAAGTGGTTCAATATCTCAGGCAACTGCTTAAACCTTTGAATCTTCCACAAATACTGAGTTAATAATCTTGGATTAATCAGTTTAATGTAACCTCGTTGATTAAAATTATAAAAAATTGTAAAGTTCATATGATCAAATTAATAAACGATTTATCAATTAAGTAAAAGAATATGAAGCTGTACTTAAAGAAAATATTGAGACAGAAAAGAATCTAAGAAAAATGTAAGCTTTATATGAGTAAACATCTTCTAACTTAACAGATTTATCAGAAAAATTTTGTAAATAATCATTTTAAATTATCAACAATTCTCATCCATAAACCTTAAACTAAGAAATACAAACAGATAATAAGAATGAAGAATACATTAACGATACAAAAAGAAAATGCCCAGACCCATGATATCCAATTCCTAAATAAAGTTTTGACAAGACAAAAGAAAATTAAAATATAATTGTAACAATGTAAAATCACAACATTTAAGGGAATTTATCATATCTAACATTTGGAGAAGAGTAAATTACTAGACTGTAATTTCAAATCGATATGTTGTGCTGGATTCAGAGCTAGTAAGAGGATAGATTGATAGTTAGATAGTTAAAATTAATATAGACTAAGAACTCTTGAAACTATACAGCAGGTAATTTCTATATATTTTAATACAATTTTTTGATTAGCATCCAGAAACATCATAAGATTATATCCATGTGGAAATAAGAGAGTAAAAAAGAGTAATTGTCATTTTTGAATCTGGTCTTAAAGGAGAATCATAAAAAAATTAAATCATTAAAATAACTGTTCGCCTTCCGGCTTAATTGAAGTTTTAAATGTATAAAATCTCCTTTCCTGCATGTTCGTTCCTTGTGCTCTTTTTCCTGGACTTCTCTCTTTTTAATTGAGCTAAGAATTTGTTTTTTCCAGATTTTCCCATTTCCCGATGGGAAGAATTCCGTCGCTCGCCATTTCAGTTGCTATTAGTTAATATTAATCCAAATATTCATCCTTATTCTTTTCTATTGGGGACATTTTTGCCATAGATGTCAAGTGCTGTTGCAAATATAACATCTTTTCCTTGCTCTCGGAAATATCTTTTCTTGTTTCTCTATTTCCATTGGAATTCCTTAAGAAGGCTTCTTTTCTTAATTTTAGTCTAGAATCTAATTTTACTCAGTTTTTCTCGTCTTGCATTACTCAAATTTCATTCTCTAAACTTGTCATTTGCTCATAAACTCCGGCTTTGCTCTTCGATCTACCATATGGGCTTCATCATCATCTTCATGATTTATAAAATCCTGACTTAATACAAACATCTCTTCCTTCTGGGAGTTTAATTCCTCTTCGAGTTTTTTTATGTTTCTAATAAGTTGATGAATCAGCTGTTTCATCTACTCAGAGTTCATTTGTTCTATTTCAATGTTGTCTAAATCAAAGGTAATAGGATCTATATTGAATTATCGTACTTTACCTTCTTCGTTTATTTCTTCGTTATCATTTTTATCGATTCAGTTGAGTGGTCTCTTTTTTCAGTTAATTGAGGCGTTGAGAGCTGTGGCAACTTTTCTGTTCTGAATTTTTGTCTCAATTTCTGCTTGTGCTTTGATGGAAGAAGTCCGCTTTATTTTAATTTGTAGGAGTTAGTATTTTTTATTAGTTCTTCTAATTTATTAGATAGTTCTGGTTATTTTGATTAAGAAGAGCGTTAAGTTGAAGAAGACGTGGTGAGAATATGTGCTTCTGGTTTTCTCTCCTGTTCTGAGGTGGTAAAAAAAGGCTTCTTGAAGCCAGGCATTTTTAATTTTTAATTATATGATAATAAAAAATAAATAAGTTAAATATAAAACATGATTCAAATAATAACTAAATATAAAAGATTAAGATTGACATATAAATATCAATTGAATTGGAAGTAAACAAACGAATGTGGAAGAATTCATTAAGGAAAATTAAATAGAACATATTATCAATAAATGAGACTTTATAAAAACATTAATTTCCACAAATTTTAATTAATGGTTGTAGAATGTATTTTAAGAATTCTGACAAAGGAGTTGGAAGTTGTTTAATTGTAGGAGATTAACTTAACAGTACAGAGTTATCCAGAACAGATGAAGAATAGGATAGATTCATAACAATTAAATTAGATGATGCTTATATTACATCTTGTTACATGCCGGATAACAGTAAAAGGGAAAAGGTTAAAGAAGAAGCATGTGAACATTTAAATACATTTTTTAATTAATTTCAGACAATCCACATATATTGCTAGGAGATTTCAATGCTTTACTTGTTGATTACGGAAATAATCCAGATAATAATAATAATAATAATAAATTTGATTATAGAGCGCGTAGCACACTCGTTGGTGCGCAGCTCTTTAAAAAATGTTTCATACTGACAAGAATGTTTGTTACTGATAAAATTATCAGATTCTGATAAATCTTGTTCAATACTGGTATAATTATTCAGTACTGATAAAAATGTTAATACTGATATAATTTCAGAATACTCGTAATCTTTAATACTTGTTGGCGGTTCAAGGACATGGCAGGGTTACGTCTCATTGCATCACAAAAACAGAGAATGATATGTGTAAATTATGGGTACTTAAATTCCCCACCTCTGATGAAGCTCGCAAAAATAATTCCCTTTTATTTCCAGAATTAAAAACTCAAGTAAGCCAGTGCCGAAAGTCAAACTAGCAGATGTCTCGAGGCCAAGCCAAAACAGAGGAAGACATAAAGTCGATTATGGGTACTTAGCTTCCCCTACCTCTGATGAAGCTGCCCCTTGTTGTTCACCTTTGAACAACTATTGCGATTTAATAAATATATATAATAATTATGATAACACAAATAGATTTCAAGAATTTTTTATATAAAATGATCTAGAAATATTAAAATTAAGAGTGCTAATACATGTATACACAAAGGTACTGGATTTAATTACTACAATGATTATATTGTTATAAATAATAATTTAAACTGTAATTAATTTGCTAATTTTCAGTCACATAATGATAGTTTATTTACTGATCATATTCCTATCACAATTGATTTCATTTCTAATATATCCATTCATATGGAAAAGTAAATATAATAAAAATATAAATAAGTAGACTTTGAGATCCAATTGATAGGAAGAAATATCAAGATTCTTTCCTTTGATCTTATATTGAATTCTTTCAAATTGATAGTAATAATGTAGAAGGATAATATTTATGCATAAAAAACAATATAGAAGATAATGCAGACCTAATTTAGGATCATTTATTCCTATTCCAAAATATAATAAACTTACTAGAGTTTTAGCAAACAAATATATTTAGGCAAAAAGAGCAAGTTCACTGTATAAAATAACTCATGTATAATTTTGAAGAGTCAATCAATAAGTTATCAATCTTCATTAAGCAGCTATAGGACTTTGAAAAACTTCATACATCACTTATGAAGATTTAGAAAAAACAAAGCCAAAAAAAATTTATACTTCTTAATGAAAATGCAAAAGATATGTTTTCCTAAGCCAAGAAAATTCTTAATCCTAGAATAAAAAACTAAATGAATTTTAACTAATAAAAATAAGATTAATTCGTTAACTAATGAGAGAACTTTGTATTCGATAAACATGAAAAACTCACTTAATAGGAAATTGATATAAGTAACAAGAGAATTGATCAAATTTACGAAAATATTGAAGAGATATAAAAGAAATAACCTTCACATTGCTAAGGGTTTGATCTCTTTACAATTGAGGAAATTAAAGAAGTTATAAAAGAAATTCAAAATGGAAAAGCAGCAGATCCAGATGGAATTAAAGGAGAATTGTTGAAATATGGAGGCAATTATTTAACTTTAATACTTCGTTCCTTTTTGAATAATATGTTTAGACTTGCAAAAATTCCTGATGAGCTCAACAAATCAATAATCATCCGATTTTTTAAAATGGAAACAAAGATGATTCAAAGAATTGACGACCAATCTCTTTTATAACAGTATACTGAAATTGTTATGATAGAATACTCTCAAAAAGATTATATTAGTTAATATATTAAAGGAACTTAATCCATCAGAGTTAAATGGGATTTTTAAAATAGAAATAGACTACTCAGTAAATTTGAGTAATACAATAAATAATAGATTTATTTCGAAAGTAAACCAAAGGAAAAACAAAACTAATAGCAACTTTGATTGATGTGGAAAAAATGTTCGACTCAATAGAAAGAAAGTTACCTTTTCATCACCTGAAACGAGTCAAGTTACCATTAGGATTGATATTATCATTTGAATCTTTCTACAAAAATCTAAGTTCTTAATTCCTTATAGATGGAAACTTTTCTAAAAAACTTAAATGTAGCAATGGAGTAATGTAAGGAAGTTCGCATGTATCAGTGCTAGCGTTATTGTATTATGATATTGTTATCAGATATATAGAAAGTAAAGGAAATAGTATTGGATTCAAATGTAACAGCTTCAATAATAGTTTTACTTGCAGAGGATGGGCAGATGACTTAATACTCCTTTCAAAATCTAAAAAAACATGTAAAAATTAACAGATGAAACAAATAGAGTTTTGAATTGAACTTAGCTTAAAATAAAAGCCTCTAAATGTGAATCAATTCAGTTTCTAAAAAAGCATAAAAGAAAAGAGGAAAATTTAAATTTGAAGATTGGAAATCAGGTTATCGCTCAAAAATAGCAAGTTTCATATATTTAGGAGCATTCGTTTTATAAAGTAGCCACTTAAAGACTAAAAGGATGCCCACTGCAAAGTTATTTATAGAATAATTCTAATAAAAATAATAATTACTGTAAATATCCTATCCGAAATTAAATAAATAATATCCAAGAGAAATAATTAGTATATACAAACTCAGAATATAAGGCTACAACTTTCGAAAAAATCTCCAAGACAGACATTATTCTATCGAGAATCCCTACTGCATATGTGGAGAATTTGATAAGTTTGAGCATATTCTGGATTGCGATTGCTATATAGACATGCGGGAATGGATAATAGCAAAGGATTAGGTGATATTAGAAGACTAATATCATATGACCAAAACTATATCAATTAATTTCCAAAAAACAAATTAGAATACATTGATCTACAAATAAAAAAATTTTCATAGGATGTTAATTAAAAGAGATTAGAATTATTTGAACTGGAAAAAGATGATTGATTAGAAAATTCTGCAACTAAGGGAGAAGAAATTAAAGATCAAGAAAAAGATGAAGAGAATGAGGAAGATAAAGAGGACGAAGAAGAACATGTGAGTAAAAGGAAGAATAGAGGAATAAATTGACGAAGAAGATGATCAAGCTGAAGAAGAAGATTAAGATGAAAGTTAGAAGAAATGAAAAACTTTTAAATAAAATTATAACATCTTGAATTGAAGGAAGCAATTCCAACAATGAAAAGATGTTACAAGACAATTTTAGTTAAATTTAAATAAGTATAATGTTTATTAAACAGAATATATACTTACTCACTTTAAAGATGCTTATAGAAAATTAAAAGCTTATGAATATAAAGCAAGGATAAATGGAAAGTATTGAACTTGGAATTTATTTAAGTTTTACTTAATTTTATTTAATATTTATTAAAGAGAAAAGTTTAATTTTAGAGTTTCTAAGTTATATCACCAACTTGTATTTTTTTCGATCCAGCCAGGCTTGTTATCATGCTTAGTCCTATGTCTTCTTATGAGCATTTTTCTTACTTCATCATAAATTAGAATAAAAATGAAGAAAGGAAAAGCAGGGAGACAAAAATGTTCAAATTATAAATCTCTCGTTCCAAGTCTTACTGCAATTTGTGGCTGATAACATATGAAAGCTGCTAGAACTATTTCAAAAATAATCCCTAGGTTAGCCATATTATTTTTCATTCCTTATTAAAAAAGACTCAACTTTCTAGTTTTAGCTACTAGCAAGCAACTAACTTAAACTACTACAATACTTACAAAAAAGGCACTCTGAGCATGTCTTAATGCTTCTGTTGTATAGCAAATTGCATGACCTGAAACATACGAATCTCTATGAACTCTACATTATGACCATTCTTCATCAGCTCTATTTAAGTACCATATTCTCAGGTCATATTTATTATCTGAATCAGTTATAAAATCTACAGTATCCTACTTAGAATCAAAATTTAGAGGGTCTTCATTAAATTTTTCCCATGCTATAGAATTTCCTTTGAATCTATCTAGAGGATCATATAAATCAGTATGATGAGGTTTTATTCCTTTTTCTTTAACCATGAAAAATAAAGTAGAAGGATAAAA
>CAMPDV010003644.1:0-39098 GCA_946699065.1 Loxodes magnus
TTTCACTTTTCTAAATACTTATTACTTCTCAAAGCATACTCCTTAAAACTGAAATTCTATCACCTTTTCTTACTTCACTTCTTCACTTTTCTAAATACTTATTACTTCTCAAAGCATACTCCTTAAAACTGAAATTCTATCTTCTTTTCTTACTTTACTTCTTCACTAACATAAATACTTATTACTTCTCGAAGCATAATACGTAAAACTGAAATTCTATCTTCTTTTCTTACTTTACTTCTTCACTTTTCTTAATACTTATTACTTCTCAAAGCATAATCCTTAAAACTGAAATTCTATCTTCTTTTCTTACTTTACTTCTTCACTTTTCTAAATATTTATTTAATCTCAAAGCATACTCCTTAAAACTGAAATTCTATCTTCTTTTCTTACTTTACTTCTTCACTTTTCTTAATACTTATTACTTCTCAAAGCATACTCCTTAAAACTGAAATTCTATCTTCTTTTCTTACTTTACTTCTTCACTTTTCTAAATACTTATTACTTCTCAAAGCATACTCCTTAAAACTGAAATTCTATCTTCTTTTCTTACTTTACTTCTTCACTTTTCTAAATACTTATTACTTCTCAAAGCATACACCTTAAAACTATAATTATATCTTCTTTTATTACTTTACTTCTTCACTTTTCAAAATACTTATAACTCATCAAAGATTAATTATTAAAACTGAAATTCTATCTTCTTTTCTTACTTTACTTCTTCACTTTTCTTAATACTTATTACTTCTCAAAGCATACTCCTTAAAACTGAAATTCTATCTTCTTTTCTTACTTTACTTCTTCACTTTTCTTAATACTTATTACTTCTCAAAGCATAATCCTTAAAACTGAAATTCTATCTTCTTTTCTTACTTTACTTCTTCACTTTTCTAAATACTTATTACTTCTCAAAGCATACTCCTTAAAACTGAAATTCTATCTTCTTTTCTTACTTTACTTCTTCACTAACATAAATACTTATTACTTCTCGAAGCATAATACGTAAAACTGAAATTCTATCTTCTTTTCTTACTTTACTTCTTCACTTTTCTTAATACTTATTACTTCTCAAAGCATAATCCTTAAAACTGAAATTCTATCTTCTTTTCTTACTTTACTTCTTCACTTTTCTAAATATTTATTTAATCTCAAAGCATACTCCTTAAAACTGAAATTCTATCTTCTTTTCTTACTTTACTTCTTCACTTTTCTTAATACTTATTACTTCTCAAAGCATACTCCTTAAAACTGAAATTCTATCTTCTTTTCTTACTTTACTTCTTCACTTTTCTAAATATTTATTTAATCTCAAAGCATACTCCTTAAAACTGAAATTCTATCTTCTTTTCTTACTTTACTTCTTCACTTTTCTAAATACTTATTACTTCTCAAAGCATACACCTTAAAACTATAATTATATCTTCTTTTATTACTTTACTTCTTCACTTTTCAAAATACTTATAACTCATCAAAGATTAATTATTAAAACTGAAATTCTATCTTCTTTTCTTACTTTACTTCTTCACTTTTCTAAATACTTATTACTTCTCAAAGCATACTCCTTAAAACTGAAATTCTATCTTCTTTTCTTACTTTACTTCTTCACTTTTCTAAATACTTATTACTTCTCGAAGCATAATACGTAAAACTGAAATTCTATCTTCTTTTCTTACTTTACTTATTCACTTTTCTTAATACTTATTACTTCTCAAAGCATACTCCTTAAAACTGAAATTCTATCTTCTTTTCTTACTTTACTTCTTCACTAACATAAATACTTATTACTTCTCGAAGCATAATACGTAAAACTGAAATTCTATCTTCTTTTCTTACTTTACTTCTTCACTTTTCAAAATACTTATAACTCATCAAAGATTAATTATTAAAACTGAAATTCTATCTTCTTTTCTTACTTTACTTCTTCACTTTTCTTAATACTTATTACTTCTCAAAGCATACTCCTTAAAACTGAAATTCTATCTTCTTTTCTTACTTTACTTCTTCACTTTTCTTAATACTTATTACTTCTCAAAGCATAATCCTTAAAACTGAAATTCTATCTTCTTTTCTTACTTTACTTCTTCACTTTTCTAAATACTTATTACTTCTCAAAGCATACTCCTTAAAACTGAAATTCTATCTTCTTTTCTTACTTTACTTCTTCACTAACATAAATACTTATTACTTCTCGAAGCATAATACGTAAAACTGAAATTCTATCTTCTTTTCTTACTTTACTTCTTCACTTTTCTTAATACTTATTACTTCTCAAAGCATAATCCTTAAAACTGAAATTCTATCTTCTTTTCTTACTTTACTTCTTCACTTTTCTAAATATTTATTTAATCTCAAAGCATACTCCTTAAAACTGAAATTCTATCTTCTTTTCTTACTTTACTTCTTCACTTTTCTTAATACTTATTACTTCTCAAAGCATACTCCTTAAAACTGAAATTCTATCTTCTTTTCTTACTTTACTTCTTCACTTTTCTAAATACTTATTACTTCTCAAAGCATACTCCTTAAAACTGAAATTCTATCTTCTTTTCTTACTTTACTTCTTCACTTTTCTAAATACTTATTACTTCTCAAAGCATACTCCTTAAAACTATAATTATATCTTCTTTTATTACTTTACTTCTTCACTTTTCAAAATACTTATAACTCATCAAAGATTAATTATTAAAACTGAAATTCTATCACCTTTTCTTACTTTACTTCTTCACTAACATAAATACTTATTACTTCTCAAAGCATACTCCTTAAAACTGAAATTCTATCTTCTTTTCTTACTTTACTTCTTCACTTTTCTAAATACTTATTACTTCTCGAAGCATAATACGTAAAACTGAAATTCTATCTTCTTTTCTTACTTTACTTATTCACTTTTCTTAATACTTATTACTTCTCAAAGCATACTCCTTAAAACTGAAATTCTATCTTCTTTTCTTACTTTACTTCTTCACTTTTCGAAATACTTATTACTTCTCAAAGCATACTCCTTAAAATTGAAATTCTATCATCTTTTCTTACTTTACTTCTTCACTTTTCTAAATACTTATTACTTCTCAAAGCATACTCCTTAAAACTGAAATTCTATCTTCTTTTCTTACTTTACTTCTTCACTTTTCTAAATACTTATTACTTCTCAAAGCATACTCCTTAAAACTGAAATTCTATCTTCTTTTCTTACTTTACTTCTTCACTTTTCGAAATACTTATTACTTCTCAAAGCATACTCCTTAAAACTAAAATTCTATCTTCTTTTCTTACTTTACTTCTTCACTTTTCTAAATACTTATTACTTCTCAAAGCATAATCCTTAAAACTGAAATTCCATCTTCTTTTCTTACTTTACTTCTTCACTTTTCTAAATACTTATTACTTCTCAAAGCATACTCCTTAAAACTGAAATTCTATCTTCTTTTCTTACTTTACTTCTTCACTTTTCTAAATATTTATTTAATCTCAAAGCATACTCCTTAAAACTGAAATTCTATCATCTTTTCTTACTTTACTTCTTCACTTTTCTAAATACTTATTACTTCTCAAAGCATACTCCTTAAAACTGAAATTCTATCACCTTTTCTTACTTCACTTCTTCACTAACATAAATACTTATTACTTCTCAAAGCATACTCCTTAAAACTGAAATTCTATCTTCTTTTCTTACTTTACTTCTTCACTTTTCTAAATACTTATTACTTCTCAAAGCATACTCCTTAAAACTGAAATTCTATCTTCTTTTCTTACTTTACTTCTTCACTAACATAAATACTTATTACTTCTCGAAGCATACTCCTTAAAACTGAAATTCTATCTTCTTTTCTTACTTTACTTCTTCACTTTTCTAAATACTTATTACTTCTCAAAGCATAATCCTTAAAACTGAAATTCTATCTTCTTTTCTTACTTTACTTCTTCACTTTTCTAAATATTTATTTAATCTCAAAGCATACTCCTTAAAACTGAAATTCTATCTTCTTTTCTTACTTTACTTCTTCACTTTTCTTAATACTTATTACTTCTCAAAGCATACTCCTTAAAACTGAAATTCTATCTTCTTTTCTTACTTTACTTCTTCACTTTTCTAAATACTTATTACTTCTCAAAGCATAATCCTTAAAATTGAAATTCTATCATCTTTTCTTACTTTACTTCTTCACTTTTCTAAATACTTATTACTTCTCAAAGCATAATACGTAAAACTGAAATTCTATCTTCTTTTCTTACTTTACTTCTTCACTAACATAAATACTTATTACTTCTCGAAGCATAATACGTAAAACTGAAATTCTATCTTCTTTTCTTAAATTACTTCTTCACTTTTCTAAATACTTATTACTTCTCAAAGCATACTCCTTAAAACTGAAATTCTATCTTCTTTTCTTACTTTACTTCTTCACTTTTCTAAATACTTATTACTTCTCAAAGCATACTCCTTAAAACTGAAATTCTATCTTCTTTTCTTACTTTACTTCTTCACTTTTCTAAATATTTATTTAATCTCAAAGCATACTCCTTAAAACTGAAATTCTATCTTCTTTTCTTACTTTACTTCTTCACTTTTCTAAATACTTATTACTTCTCAAAGCATACTCCTTAAAACTGAAATTCTATCTTCTTTTCTTACTTTACTTCTTCACTTTTCTAAATACTTATTACTTCTCAAAGCATAATCCTTAAAACTGAAATTCTATCTTCTTTTCTTACTTTACTTCTTCACTTTTCTTAATACTTATTACTTCTCAAAGCATACTCCTTAAAACTGAAATTCTATCTTCTTTTCTTACTTTACTTCCTCACTTTTCTAAATACTTATTACTTCTCAAAGCATACTCCTTAAAACTGAAATTCTATCTTCTTTTCTTACTTTACTTCTTCACTAACATAAATACTTATTACTTCTCGAAGCATAATCCTTAAAACTGAAATTCTATCTTCTTTTCTTACTTTACTTCTTCACTTTTCTAAATATTTATTTAATCTCAAAGCATACTCCTTAAAACTGAAATTCTATCTTCTTTTCTTACTTTACTTCTTCACTTTTCTAAATACTTATTACTTCTCAAAGCATAATCCTTAAAACTGAAATTCTATCTTCTTTTCTTATTTTACTTCTTCACTTTTCTAAATACTTATTACTTCTCAAAGCATACTCCTACAAATGAAATTCTATCTTCTTTTCTTACTTTACTTCTTCACTTTTCTTAATACTTATTACTTCTCAAAGCATAATCCGTAAAACTGAAATTCTATCTTCTTTTCTTACTTTACTTCTTCACTTTTCTTAATACTTATTACTTCTCAAAGCATACTCCTTAAAACTGAAATTCTATCTTCTTTTCTTACTTTACTTCTTCACTTTTCTAAATATTTATTTAATCTCAAAGCATACTCCTTAAAACTGAAATTCTATCATCTTTTCTTACTTTACTTCTTCACTTTTCTAAATACTTATTACTTCTCAAAGCATACTCCTTAAAACTGAAATTCTATCACCTTTTCTTACTTTACTTCTTCACTTTTCTAAATATTTATTTAATCTCAAAGCATACTCCTTAAAACTGAAATTCTATCTTCTTTTCTTACTTTACTTCTTCACTTTTCTAAATACTTATTACTTCTCAAAGCATAATCCTTAAAACTGAAATTCTATCTTCTTTTCTTATTTTACTTCTTCACTTTTCTAAATACTTATTACTTCTCAAAGCATAATCCGTAAAACTGAAATTCTATCTTCTTTTCTTACTTTACTTCTTCACTTTTCTTAATACTTATTACTTCTCGAAGCATAATACGTAAAACTGAAATTCTTTCTTCTTTTCTTACTTTACTTCTTCACTTTTCTAAATACTTATTACTTCTCAAAGCATACTCCTTAAAACTGAAATTCTATCTTCTTTTCTTACTTTACTTCTTCACTTTTCTAAATATTTATTTAATCTCAAAGCATACTCCTTAAAACTGAAATTCTATCATCTTTTCTTACTTTACTTCTTCACTTTTCTAAATACTTATTACTTCTCAAAGCATACTCCTTAAAACTGAAATTCTATCACCTTTTCTTACTTTACTTCTTCACTTTTCTTAATACTTATTACTTCTCAAAGCATACTCCTTAAAACTGAAATTCTATCTTCTTTTCTTACTTTACTTCTTCACTTTTCTAAATACTTATTACTTCTCAAAGCATACTCCTTAAAACTGAAATTCTATCTTCTTTTCTTACTTTACTTCTTCACTTTTCTAAATACTTATTACTTCTCAAAGCATAATCCTTAAAATTGAAATTCTATCATCTTTTCTTACTTTACTTCTTCACTTTTCTAAATACTTATTACTTCTCAAAGCATAATACGTAAAACTGAAATTCTATCTTCTTTTCTTACTTTACTTCTTCACTAACATAAATACTTATTACTTCTCGAAGCATAATACGTAAAACTGAAATTCTATCTTCTTTTCTTAAATTACTTCTTCACTTTTCTAAATACTTATTACTTCTCAAAGCATACTCCTTAAAACTGAAATTCTATCTTCTTTTCTTACTTTACTTCTTCACTTTTCTTAATACTTATTACTTCTCAAAGCATACTCCTTAAAACTGAAATTCTATCTTCTTTTCTTACTTTACTTCTTCACTTTTCTAAATACTTATTACTTCTCAAAGCATACTCCTTAAAACTGAAATTCTATCTTCTTTTCTTACTTTACTTCTTCACTTTTCTAAATACTTATTACTTCTCAAAGCATACTCCTTAAAACTGAAATTCTATCTTCTTTTCTTACTTTACTTCTTCACTAACATAAATACTTATTACTTCTCGAAGCATAATACGTAAAACTGAAATTCTATCTTCTTTTCTTAAATTACTTCTTCACTTTTCTAAATACTTATTACTTCTCAAAGCATACTCCTTAAAACTGAAATTCTATCTTCTTTTCTTACTTTACTTCTTCACTTTTAAATACTTATTACTTCTCAAAGCATAATCCTTAAAATTGAAATTCTATCATCTTTTCTTACTTTACTTCTTCACTTTTCTAAATACTTATTACTTCTCAAAGCATACTCCTTAAAACTGAAATTCTATCTTCTTTTCTTACTTTACTTCTTCACTTTTCTAAATACTTATTACTTCTCAAAGCATACTCCTTAAAACTGAAATTCTTTCTTCTTTTCTTACTTTACTTCTTCACTTTTCTAAATATTTATTTAATCTCAAAGCATACTCCTTAAAACTGAAATTCTATCTTCTTTTCTTACTTTACTTCTTCACTTTTCTTAATACTTATTACTTCTCAAAGCATACTCCTTAAAACTGAAATTCTATCTTCTTTTCTTACTTTACTTCTTCACTTTTCTAAATATTTATTTAATCTCAAAGCATACTCCTTAAAACTGAAATTCTATCTTCTTTTCTTACTTTACTTCTTCACTTTTCTTAATACTTATTACTTCTCAAAGCATACTCCTTAAAACTGAAATTCTATCTTCTTTTCTTACTTTACTTCTTCACTTTTCTTAATACTTATTACTTCTCAAAGCATAATACGTAAAACTGAAATTCTATCTTCTTTTCTTACTTTACTTCTTCACTTTTCTAAATACTTATTACTTCTCAAAGCATACTCCTTAAAACTGAAATTCTATCTTCTTTTCTTACTTCACTTCTTCACTAACATAAATACTTATTACTTCTCAAAGCATACTCCTTAAAACTGAAATTCTATCTTCTTTTCTTACTTTACTTCTTCACTTTTCTAAATACTTATTACTTCTCAAAGCATACTCCTTAAAACTGAAATTCTATCTTCTTTTCTTACTTTACTTCTTCACTAACATAAATACTTATTACTTCTCGAAGCATAATACGTAAAACTGAAATTCTATCTTCTTTTCTTACTTTACTTCTTCACTTTTCTTAATACTTATTACTTCTCAAAGCATAATCCTTAAAACTGAAATTCTATCTTCTTTTCTTACTTTACTTCTTCACTTTTCTAAATATTTATTTAATCTCAAAGCATACTCCTTAAAACTGAAATTCTATCTTCTTTTCTTACTTTACTTCTTCACTTTTCTTAATACTTATTACTTCTCAAAGCATACTCCTTAAAACTGAAATTCTATCTTCTTTTCTTACTTTACTTCTTCACTTTTCTAAATACTTATTACTTCTCAAAGCATACTCCTTAAAACTGAAATTCTATCTTCTTTTCTTACTTTACTTCTTCACTTTTCTAAATACTTATTACTTCTCAAAGCATACTCCTTAAAACTGAAATTCTATCTTCTTTTCTTACTTTACTTCTTCACTTTTCTAAATATTTATTTAATCTCAAAGCATACTCCTTAAAACTGAAATTCTATCTTCTTTTCTTACTTTACTTCTTCACTTTTCTTAATACTTATTACTTCTCAAAGCATACTCCTTAAAACTGAAATTCTATCTTCTTTTCTTACTTTACTTCTTCACTTTTCTTAATACTTATTACTTCTCAAAGCATAATCCTTAAAACTGAAATTCTATCTTCTTTTCTTACTTTACTTCTTCACTTTTCTAAATACTTATTACTTCTCAAAGCATACTCCTTAAAACTGAAATTCTATCTTCTTTTCTTACTTTACTTCTTCACTAACATAAATACTTATTACTTCTCGAAGCATAATACGTAAAACTGAAATTCTATCACCTTTTCTTATTTTACTTCTTCACTTTTCAAAACATTAATTACTTCTCAAAGCATACTCCTTAAAACTGAAATTCTATCTTCTTTTCTTACTTTACTTCTTCACTTTTCTAAATACTTATTACTTCTCGAAGCATAATACGTAAAACTGAAATTCTATCTTCTTTTCTTACTTTACTTATTCACTTTTCTAAATACTTATTACTTCTCAAAGCATACTCCTTAAAACTGAAATTCTATCTTCTTTTCTTACTTTACTTCTTCACTTTTCTAAATACTTATTACTTCTCAAAGCATAATCCTTAAAACTGAAATTCTATCTTCTTTTCTTATTTTACTTCTTCACTTTTCTAAATACTTATTACTTCTCAAAGCATACTCCTTAAAATGAAATTCTATCTTCTTTTCTTACTTTACTTCTTCACTTTTCTAAATACTTATTACTTCTCAAAGCATACTCCTTAAAACTGAAATTCTATCTTCTTTTCTTACTTTACTTCTTCACTAACATAAATACTTATTACTTCTCGAAGCATAATACGTAAAACTGAAATTCTATCTTCTTTTCTTACTTTACTTCTTCACTTTTCTTAATACTTATTACTTCTCAAAGCATACTCCTTAAAACTGAAATTCTATCTTCTTTTCTTACTTTACTTCTTCACTTTTCTTAATACTTATTACTTCTCAAAGCATACTCCTTAAAACTGAAATTCTATCTTCTTTTCTTACTTTACTTCTTCACTTTTCTAAATATTTATTTAATCTCAAAGCATACTCCTTAAAACTGAAATTCTATCATCTTTTCTTACTTTACTTCTTCACTTTTCTAAATACTTATTACTTCTCAAAGCATACTCCTTAAAACTGAAATTCTATCACCTTTTCTTACTTCACTTCTTCACTAACATAAATACTTATTACTTCTCAAAGCATACTCCTTAAAACTGAAATTCTATCTTCTTTTCTTACTTTACTTCTTCACTTTTCTAAATACTTATTACTTCTCAAAGCATACTCCTTAAAACTGAAATTCTATCTTCTTTTCTTACTTTACTTCTTCACTAACATAAATACTTATTACTTCTCGAAGCATAATACGTAAAACTGAAATTCTATCTTCTTTTCTTACTTTACTTCTTCACTTTTCTTAATACTTATTACTTCTCAAAGCATAATCCTTAAAACTGAAATTCTATCTTCTTTTCTTACTTTACTTCTTCACTTTTCTAAATATTTATTTAATCTCAAAGCATACTCCTTAAAACTGAAATTCTATCTTCTTTTCTTACTTTACTTCTTCACTTTTCTTAATACTTATTACTTCTCAAAGCATACTCCTTAAAACTGAAATTCTATCTTCTTTTCTTACTTTACTTCTTCACTTTTCTAAATACTTATTACTTCTCAAAGCATACTCCTTAAAACTGAAATTCTATCTTCTTTTCTTACTTTACTTCTTCACTTTTCTAAATACTTATTACTTCTCAAAGCATACTCCTTAAAACTGAAATTCTATCTTCTTTTCTTACTTTACTTCTTCACTTTTCTAAATATTTATTTAATCTCAAAGCATACTCCTTAAAACTGAAATTCTATCTTCTTTTCTTACTTTACTTCTTCACTTTTCTTAATACTTATTACTTCTCAAAGCATACTCCTTAAAACTGAAATTCTATCTTCTTTTCTTACTTTACTTCTTCACTTTTCTTAATACTTATTACTTCTCAAAGCATAATCCTTAAAACTGAAATTCTATCTTCTTTTCTTACTTTACTTCTTCACTTTTCTAAATACTTATTACTTCTCAAAGCATACTCCTTAAAACTGAAATTCTATCTTCTTTTCTTACTTTACTTCTTCACTAACATAAATACTTATTACTTCTCGAAGCATAATACGTAAAACTGAAATTCTATCACCTTTTCTTACTTTACTTCTTCACTTTTCAAAACATTAATTACTTCTCAAAGCATACTCCTTAAAACTGAAATTCTATCTTCTTTTCTTACTTTACTTCTTCACTTTTCTAAATACTTATTACTTCTCGAAGCATAATACGTAAAACTGAAATTCTATCTTCTTTTCTTACTTTACTTATTCACTTTTCTAAATACTTATTACTTCTCAAAGCATACTCCTTAAAACTGAAATTCTATCTTCTTTTCTTACTTTACTTCTTCACTTTTCGAAATACTTATTACTTCTCAAAGCATACTCCTTAAAATTGAAATTCTATCATCTTTTCTTACTTTACTTCTTCACTTTTCTAAATACTTATTACTTCTCAAAGCATACTCCTTAAAACTGAAATTCTATCTTCTTTTCTTACTTTACTTCTTCACTTTTCTAAATATTTATTTAATCTCAAAGCATACTCCTTAAAACTGAAATTCTATCTTCTTTTCTTATTTTACTTCTTCACTTTTCTAAATACTTATTACTTCTCAAAGCATACTCCTTAAAATGAAATTCTATCTTCTTTTCTTACTTTACTTCTTCACTTTTCTAAATACTTATTACTTCTCAAAGCATACTCCTTAAAACTGAAATTCTATCTTCTTTTCTTACTTTACTTCTTCACTAACATAAATACTTATTACTTCTCGAAGCATAATACGTAAAACTGAAATTCTATCTTCTTTTCTTACTTTACTTCTTCACTTTTCTTAATACTTATTACTTCTCAAAGCATACTCCTTAAAACTGAAATTCTATCTTCTTTTCTTACTTTACTTCTTCACTTTTCTTAATACTTATTACTTCTCAAAGCATAATACGTAAAACTGAAATTCTATCTTCTTTTCTTACTTTACTTCTTCACTTTTCTAAATATTTATTTAATCTCAAAGCATACTCCTTAAAACTGAAATTCTATCTTCTTTTCTTACTTTACTTCTTCACTTTTCTAAATATTTATTTAATCTCAAAGCATACTCCTTAAAACTGAAATTCTATCTTCTTTTCTTACTTTACTTCTTCACTTTTCTAAATACTTATTACTTCTCAAAGCATACTCCTTAAAACTGAAATTCTATCACCTTTTCTTACTTTACTTCTTCACTTTTCTTAATACTTATTACTTCTCAAAGCATACTCCTTAAAACTGAAATTCTATCTTCTTTTCTTACTTTACTTCTTCACTTTTCTAAATACTTATTACTTCTCAAAGCATACTCCTTAAAACTGAAATTCTATCTTCTTTTCTTACTTTACTTCTTCACTTTTCTAAATACTTATTACTTCTCAAAGCATAATCCTTAAAATTGAAATTCTATCATCTTTTCTTACTTTACTTCTTCACTTTTCTAAATACTTATTACTTCTCAAAGCATAATACGTAAAACTGAAATTCTATCTTCTTTTCTTACTTTACTTCTTCACTAACATAAATACTTATTACTTCTCGAAGCATAATACGTAAAACTGAAATTCTATCTTCTTTTCTTAAATTACTTCTTCACTTTTCTAAATACTTATTACTTCTCAAAGCATACTCCTTAAAACTGAAATTCTATCTTCTTTTCTTACTTTACTTCTTCACTTTTCTTAATACTTATTACTTCTCAAAGCATACTCCTTAAAACTGAAATTCTATCTTCTTTTCTTACTTTACTTCTTCACTTTTCTAAATACTTATTACTTCTCAAAGCATACTCCTTAAAACTGAAATTCTATCTTCTTTTCTTACTTTACTTCTTCACTTTTCTAAATACTTATTACTTCTCAAAGCATACTCCTTAAAACTGAAATTCTATCTTCTTTTCTTACTTTACTTCTTCACTAACATAAATACTTATTACTTCTCGAAGCATAATACGTAAAACTGAAATTCTATCTTCTTTTCTTAAATTACTTCTTCACTTTTCTAAATACTTATTACTTCTCAAAGCATACTCCTTAAAACTGAAATTCTATCTTCTTTTCTTACTTTACTTCTTCACTTTTCGAAATACTTATTACTTCTCAAAGCATACTCCTTAAAATTGAAATTCTATCATCTTTTCTTACTTTACTTCTTCACTTTTCTAAATACTTATTACTTCTCAAAGCATAATCCTTAAAACTGAAATTCTATCTTCTTTTCTTACTTTACTTCTTCACTTTTCTAAATACTTATTACTTCTCAAAGCATACTCCTTAAAACTGAAATTCTATCTTCTTTTCTTACTTCACTTCTTCACTTTTCTAAATACTTATTACTTCTCGAAGCATAATACGTAAAACTGAAATTCTATCTTTTTTTCTTACTTTACTTCTTCACTTTTCTTAATACTTATTACTTCTCAAAGCATAATACGTAAAACTGAAATTCTATCTTCTTTTCTTACTTTACTTCTTCACTTTTCTTAATACTTATTACTTCTCAAAGCATAATCCTTAAAACTGAAATTCTATCTTCTTTTCTTACTTTACTTCTTCACTTTTCTAAATACTTATTACTTCTCGAAGCATAATACGTAAAACTGAAATTCTATCTTTTTTTCTTACTTTACTTCTTCACTTTTCTTAATACTTATTACTTCTCAAAGCATAATACGTAAAACTGAAATTCTATCTTCTTTTCTTACTTTACTTCTTCACTTTTCTTAATACTTATTACTTCTCAAAGCATAATCCTTAAAACTGAAATTCTATCTTCTTTTCTTACTTTACTTCTTCACTTTTCTAAATACTTATTACTTCTCAAAGCATACTCCTTAAAACTGAAATTCTATCTTCTTTTCTTACTTTACTTCTTCACTAACATAAATACTTATTACTTCTCAAAGCATACTCCTTAAAACTGAAATTCTATCACCTTTTCTTACTTCACTTCTTCACTTTTCAAAACATTAATTACTTCTCAAAGCATACTCCTTAAAACTGAAATTCTATCTTCTTTTCTTACTTTACTTCTTCACTTTTCTAAATACTTATTACTTCTCAAAGCATACTCCTTAAAACTGAAATTCTATCTTCTTTTCTTACTTTACTTCTTCACTTTTCTAAATACTTATTACTTCTCGAAGCATAATACGTAAAACTGAAATTCTATCTTCTTTTCTTACTTTACTTCTTCACTTTTCTTAATACTTATTACTTCTCAAAGCATAATACGTAAAACTGAAATTCTATCTTCTTTTCTTACTTTACTTCTTCACTTTTCTTAATACTTATTACTTCTCAAAGCATAATCCTTAAAACTGAAATTCTATCTTCTTTTCTTACTTTACTTCTTCACTTTTCTAAATACTTATTACTTCTCAAAGCATACTCCTTAAAACTGAAATTCTATCTTCTTTTCTTACTTTACTTCTTCACTAACATAAATACTTATTACTTCTCAAAGCATACTCCTTAAAACTGAAATTCTATCACCTTTTCTTACTTCACTTCTTCACTTTTCAAAACATTAATTACTTCTCAAAGCATACTCCTTAAAACTGAAATTCTATCTTCTTTTCTTACTTTACTTCTTCACTTTTCTAAATACTTATTACTTCTCAAAGCATACTCCTTAAAACTGAAATTCTATCTTCTTTTCTTACTTTACTTCTTCACTAACATAAATACTTATTACTTCTCAAAGCATACTCCTTAAAACTGAAATTCTATCACCTTTTCTTACTTCACTTCTTCACTTTTCTAAATACTTATTACTTCTCAAAGCATACTCCTTAAAACTGAAATTCTATCTTCTTTTCTTACTTTACTTCTTCACTTTTCTAAATACTTATTACTTCTCAAAGCATACTCCTTAAAACTGAAATTCTATCTTCTTTTCTTACTTTACTTCTTCACTTTTCTAAATACTTATTACTTCTCGAAGCATAATACGTAAAACTGAAATTCTATCTTCTTTTCTTACTTTACTTCTTCACTTTTCTTAATACTTATTACTTCTCAAAGCATAATACGTAAAACTGAAATTCTATCTTCTTTTCTTACTTTACTTCTTCACTTTTCTTAATACTTATTACTTCTCAAAGCATAATCCTTAAAACTGAAATTCTATCTTCTTTTCTTACTTTACTTCTTCACTTTTCTAAATACTTATTACTTCTCAAAGCATACTCCTTAAAACTGAAATTCTATCTTCTTTTCTTACTTTACTTCTTCACTAACATAAATACTTATTACTTCTCAAAGCATACTCCTTAAAACTGAAATTCTATCACCTTTTCTTACTTCACTTCTTCACTTTTCAAAACATTAATTACTTCTCAAAGCATACTCCTTAAAACTGAAATTCTATCTTCTTTTCTTACTTTACTTCTTCACTTTTCTAAATACTTATTACTTCTCAAAGCATACTCCTTAAAACTGAAATTCTATCTTCTTTTCTTACTTTACTTCTTCACTTTTCTTAATACTTATTACTTCTCAAAGCATAATCCTTAAAACTGAAATTCTATCTTCTTTTCTTACTTTACTTCTTCACTTTTCTAAATACTTATTACTTCTCAAAGCATACTCCTTAAAACTGAAATTCTATCTTCTTTTCTTACTTTACTTCTTCACTAACATAAATACTTATTACTTCTCAAAGCATACTCCTTAAAACTGAAATTCTATCTTCTTTTCTTATTTTACTTCTTCACTTTTCTAAATACTTATTACTTCTCAAAGCATACTCCTTAAAACTGAAATTCTATCTTCTTTTCTTACTTTACTTCTTCACTTTTCTAAATATTTATTTAATCTCAAAGCATACTCCTTAAAACTGAAATTCTATCTTCTTTTCTTACTTTACTTCTTCACTTTTCTAAATATTTATTTAATCTCAAAGCATACTCCTTAAAACTGAAATTCTATCATCTTTTCTTACTTTACTTCTTCACTTTTCTAAATACTTATTACTTCTCAAAGCATACTCCTTAAAACTGAAATTCTATCACCTTTTCTTACTTCACTTCTTCACTAACATAAATACTTATTACTTCTCAAAGCATACTCCTTAAAACTGAAATTCTATCTTCTTTTCTTACTTTACTTCTTCACTTTTCTAAATACTTATTACTTCTCAAAGCATACTCCTTAAAACTGAAATTCTATCTTCTTTTCTTACTTTACTTCTTCACTAACATAAATACTTATTACTTCTCGAAGCATAATACGTAAAACTGAAATTCTATCTTCTTTTCTTACTTTACTTCTTCACTTTTCTAAATACTTATTACTTCTCAAAGCATACTCCTTAAAACTGAAATTCTATCTTCTTTTCTTACTTTACTTCTTCACTTTTCTAAATATTTATTTAATCTCAAAGCATACTCCTTAAAACTGAAATTCTATCTTCTTTTCTTACTTTACTTCTTCACTTTTCTTAATACTTATTACTTCTCAAAGCATACTCCTTAAAACTGAAATTCTATCTTCTTTTCTTACTTTACTTCTTCACTTTTCTAAATACTTATTACTTCTCAAAGCATACTCCTTAAAACTGAAATTCTATCTTCTTTTCTTACTTTACTTCTTCACTTTTCTAAATACTTATTACTTCTCAAAGCATACTCCTTAAAACTGAAATTCTATCTTCTTTTCTTACTTTACTTCTTCACTTTTCTAAATATTTATTTAATCTCAAAGCATACTCCTTAAAACTGAAATTCTATCTTCTTTTCTTACTTTACTTCTTCACTTTTCTTAATACTTATTACTTCTCAAAGCATACTCCTTAAAACTGAAATTCTATCTTCTTTTCTTACTTTACTTCTTCACTTTTCTTAATACTTATTACTTCTCAAAGCATACTCCTTAAAACTGAAATTCTATCTTCTTTTCTTACTTTACTTCTTCACTTTTCTAAATATTTATTTAATCTCAAAGCATACTCCTTAAAACTGAAATTCTATCTTCTTTTCTTACTTTACTTCTTCACTTTTCTAAATACTTATTACTTCTCAAAGCATACTCCTTAAAACTGAAATTCTATCTTCTTTTCTTACTTTACTTCTTCACTTTTCTTAATACATTATTACTTCTCAAAGCATACTCCTTAAAACTGAAATTCTATCTTCTTTTCTTACTTTACTTCTTCACTTTTCTAAATACTTATTACTTCTCAAAGCATAATCCTTAAAACTGAAATTCTATCTTCTTTTCTTACTTTACTTCTTCACTTTTCTAAATACTTATTACTTCTCAAAGCATACTCCTTAAAACTGAAATTCTATCTTCTTTTCTTACTTTACTTCTTCACTAACATAAATACTTATTACTTCTCAAAGCATACTCCTTAAAACTGAAATTCTATCACCTTTTCTTACTTCACTTCTTCACTTTTCAAAACATTAATTACTTCTCAAAGCATACTCCTTAAAACTGAAATTCTATCTTCTTTTCTTACTTTACTTCTTCACTTTTCTAAATACTTATTACTTCTCAAAGCATACTCCTTAAAACTGAAATTCTATCTTCTTTTCTTACTTTACTTCTTCACTTTTCTTAATACTTATTACTTCTCAAAGCATAATCCTTAAAACTGAAATTCTATCTTCTTTTCTTACTTTACTTCTTCACTTTTCTAAATACTTATTACTTCTCAAAGCATACTCCTTAAAACTGAAATTCTATCTTCTTTTCTTACTTTACTTCTTCACTAACATAAATACTTATTACTTCTCAAAGCATACTCCTTAAAACTGAAATTCTATCTTCTTTTCTTACTTTACTTCTTCACTAACATAAATACTTATTACTTCTCAAAGCATACTCCTTAAAACTGAAATTCTATCTTCTTTTCTTATTTTACTTCTTCACTTTTCTAAATATTTATTTAATCTCAAAGCATACTCCTTAAAACTGAAATTCTATCATCTTTTCTTACTTTACTTCTTCACTTTTCTAAATACTTATTACTTCTCAAAGCATACTCCTTAAAACTGAAATTCTATCACCTTTTCTTACTTCACTTCTTCACTAACATAAATACTTATTACTTCTCAAAGCATACTCCTTAAAACTGAAATTCTATCTTCTTTTCTTACTTTACTTCTTCACTTTTCTAAATACTTATTACTTCTCAAAGCATACTCCTTAAAACTGAAATTCTATCTTCTTTTCTTACTTTACTTCTTCACTAACATAAATACTTAATACTTCTCGAAGCATAATACGTAAAACTGAAATTCTATCTTCTTTTCTTACTTTACTTCTTCACTTTTCTTAATACTTATTACTTCTCAAAGCATAATCCTTAAAACTGAAATTCTATCTTCTTTTCTTACTTTACTTCTTCACTTTTCTAAATACTTATTACTTCTCGAAGCATAATACGTAAAACTGAAATTCTATCTTTTTTTCTTACTTTACTTCTTCACTTTTCTTAATACTTATTACTTCTCAAAGCATAATACGTAAAACTGAAATTCTATCTTCTTTTCTTACTTTACTTCTTCACTTTTCTTAATACTTATTACTTCTCAAAGCATACTCCTTAAAACTGAAATTCTATCTTCTTTTCTTACTTTACTTCTTCACTTTTCTAAATACTTATTACTTCTCAAAGCATACTCCTTAAAACTGAAATTCTATCTTCTTTTCTTACTTTACTTCT
Organism: Loxodes magnus; assembly: GCA_946699065.1. NCBI lineage: Eukaryota > Ciliophora > Karyorelictea > Loxodida > Loxodidae > Loxodes > Loxodes magnus. The sequence continues at coordinate 18,239 of CAMPDV010003644.1, forward strand.
TCACTTTTCTAAATATTTATTTAATCTCAAAGCATACTCCTTAAAACTGAAATTCTATCTTCTTTTCTTACTTTACTTCTTCACTTTTCTTAATACTTATTACTTCTCAAAGCATACTCCTTAAAACTGAAATTCTATCTTCTTTTCTTACTTTACTTCTTCACTTTTCTTAATACTTATTACTTCTCAAAGCATAATCCTTAAAACTGAAATTCTATCTTCTTTTCTTACTTTACTTCTTCACTTTTCTAAATACTTATTACTTCTCAAAGCATACTCCTTAAAACTGAAATTCTATCTTCTTTTCTTACTTTACTTCTTCACTAACATAAATACTTATTACTTCTCGAAGCATAATACGTAAAACTGAAATTCTATCACCTTTTCTTACTTTACTTCTTCACTTTTCAAAACATTAATTACTTCTCAAAGCATACTCCTTAAAACTGAAATTCTATCTTCTTTTCTTACTTTACTTCTTCACTTTTCTAAATACTTATTACTTCTCGAAGCATAATACGTAAAACTGAAATTCTATCTTCTTTTCTTACTTTACTTCTTCACTTTTCTTAATACTTATTACTTCTCAAAGCATACTCCTTAAAACTGAAATTCTATCTTCTTTTCTTACTTTACTTCTTCACTTTTCGAAATACTTATTACTTCTCAAAGCATACTCCTTAAAATTGAAATTCTATCATCTTTTCTTACTTTACTTCTTCACTTTTCTAAATACTTATTACTTCTCAAAGCATAATCCTTAAAACTGAAATTCTATCTTCTTTTCTTACTTTACTTCTTCACTTTTCTAAATACTTATTACTTCTCAAAGCATAATCCTTAAAACTGAAATTCTATCTTCTTTTCTTATTTTACTTCTTCACTTTTCTAAATACTTATTACTTCTCAAAGCATACTCCTTAAAATGAAATTCTATCTTCTTTTCTTACTTTACTTCTTCACTTTTCTTAATACTTATTACTTCTCAAAGCATAATCCGTAAAACTGAAATTCTATCTTCTTTTCTTACTTTACTTTTTCACTTTTCTAAATATTTATTTAATCTCAAAGCATACTCCTTAAAACTGAAATTCTATCTTCTTTTCTTACTTTACTTCTTCACTTTTCTAAATACTTATTACTTCTCAAAGCATAATCCTTAAAACTGAAATTCTATCTTCTTTTCTTACTTTACTTCTTCACTTTTCTTAATACTTATTACTTCTCAAAGCATAATACGTAAAACTGAAATTCTATCACCTTTTCTTACTTTACTTCTTCACTTTTCTAAATATTTATTTAATCTCAAAGCATACTCCTTAAAACTGAAATTCTATCATCTTTTCTTACTTTACTTCTTCACTTTTCTAAATACTTATTACTTCTCAAAGCATACTCCTTAAAACTAAAATTCTATCTTCTTTTCTTACTTCACTTCTTCACTAACATAAATACTTATTACTTCTCAAAGCATACTCCTTAAAACTGAAATTCTATCTTCTTTTCTTACTTTACTTCTTCACTTTTCTAAATACTTATTACTTCTCAAAGCATACTCCTTAAAACTGAAATTCTATCTTCTTTTCTTACTTTACTTCTTCACTTTTCTTAATACTTATTACTTCTCAAAGCATAATACGTAAAACTGAAATTCTATCTTCTTTTCTTAAATTACTTCTTCACTTTTCTAAATACTTATTACTTCTCAAAGCATACTCCTTAAAACTGAAATTCTATCTTCTTTTCTTACTTTACTTCTTCACTTTTAAATACTTATTACTTCTCAAAGCATAATCCGTAAAACTGAAATTCTATCTTCTTTTCTTACTTTACTTTTTCACTTTTCTAAATATTTATTTAATCTCAAAGCATACTCCTTAAAACTGAAATTCTATCTTCTTTTCTTACTTTACTTCTTCACTTTTCTAAATACTTATTACTTCTCAAAGCATACTCCTTAAAACTGAAATTCTATCTTCTTTTCTTACTTTACTTCTTCACTTTTCTTAATACTTATTACTTCTCAAAGCATAATCCTTAAAACTGAAATTCTATCTTCTTTTCTTACTTTACTTCTTCACTTTTCTAAATATTTATTTAATCTCAAAGCATACTCCTTAAAACTGAAATTCTATCTTCTTTTCTTACTTTACTTCTTCACTTTTCTTAATACTTATTACTTCTCAAAGCATAATACGTAAAACTGAAATTCTATCACCTTTTCTTACTTTACTTCTTCACTTTTCTAAATACTTATTACTTCTCAAAGCATACTCCTTAAAACTGAAATTCTATCTTCTTTTCTTACTTTACTTCTTCACTTTTCTAAATATTTATTTAATCTCAAAGCATACTCCTTAAAACTGAAATTCTATCTTCTTTTCTTACTTTACTTCTTCACTTTTCTAAATATTTATTTAATCTCAAAGCATACTCCTTAAAACTGAAATTCTATCTTCTTTTCTTACTTTACTTCTTCACTTTTCTTAATACTTATTACTTCTCAAAGCATAATCCTTAAAACTGAAATTCTATCTTCTTTTCTTACTTTACTTCTTCACTTTTCTTAATACTTATTACTTCTCAAAGCATACTCCTTAAAACTGAAATTCTATCTTCTTTTCTTAAATTACTTCTTCACTTTTCTAAATACTTATTACTTCTCAAAGCATACTCCTTAAAACTGAAATTCTATCTTCTTTTCTTACTTTACTTCTTCACTAACATAAATACTTATTACTTCTCGAAGCATAATACGTAAAACTGAAATTCTATCACCTTTTCTTACTTTGCTTCTTCACTTTTATAAATACTTATTACTTCTCAAAGCATACTCCTTAAAACTGAAATTCTATCTTCTTTTCTTACTTTACTTCTTCACTTTTCTTAATACTTATTACTTCTCAAAGCATACTCCTTAAAACTGAAATTCTATCTTCTTTTCTTACTTTACTTCTTCACTAACATAAATACTTATTACTTCTCGAAGCATACTCCTTAAAACTGAAATTCTATCACCTTTTCTTACTTCACTTCTTCACTTTTCAAAACATTAATTACTTCTCAAAGCATACTCCTTAAAACTGAAATTCTATCTTCTTTTCTTACTTTACTTCTTCACTAACATAAATACTTATTACTTCTTGAAGCATAATACGTAAAACTGAAATTCTATCACTTTTTCTTACTTTACTTCTTCACTTTTCAAAACATTAATTACTTCTCAAAGCATACTCCTTAAAACTAAAATTCTATCTTCTTTTCTTACTTTACTTCTTCACTTTTCGAAATACTTATTACTTCTCAAAGCATACTCCTTAAAACTGAAATTCTATCTTCTTTTCTTACTTTACTTCTTCACTTTTCTAAATATTTATTTAATCTCAAAGCATACTCCTTAAAACTGAAATTCTATCTTCTTTTCTTACTTTACTTCTTCACTTTTCTAAATATTTATTTAATCTCAAAGCATACTCCTTAAAATTGAAATTCTATCATCTTTTCTTACTTTACTTCTTCACTTTTCTAAATACTTATTACTTCTCAAAGCATACTCCTTAAAACTGAAATTCTATCTTCTTTTCTTACTTTACTTCTTCACTTTTCTAAATACTTATTACTTCTCAAAGCATACTCCTTAAAACTGAAATTCTATCTTCTTTTCTTACTTTACTTCTTCACTAACATAAATACTTATTACTTCTCGAAGCATAATACGTAAAACTGAAATTCTATCTTCTTTTCTTACTTTACTTCTTCACTTTTCTTAATACTTATTACTTCTCAAAGCATAATCCTTAAAACTGAAATTCTATCTTCTTTTCTTACTTTACTTCTTCACTTTTCTTAATACTTATTACTTCTCAAAGCATAATCCTTAAAACTGAAATTCTATCTTCTTTTCTTACTTTACTTCTTCACTTTTCTAAATATTTATTTAATCTCAAAGCATACTCCTTAAAACTGAAATTCTATCTTCTTTTCTTACTTTACTTCTTCACTTTTCTAAATATTTATTTAATCTCAAAGCATACTCCTTAAAACTGAAATTCTATCTTCTTTTCTTACTTTACTTCTTCACTTTTCTAAATACTTATTACTTCTCAAAGCATACTCCTTAAAACTGAAATTCTATCTTCTTTTCTTACTTTACTTCTTCACTTTTCTAAATACTTATTACTTCTCAAAGCATACTCCTTAAAACTGAAATTCTATCTTCTTTTCTTACTTTACTTCTTCACTTTTCTAAATATTTATTTAATCTCAAAGCATACTCCTTAAAACTGAAATTCTATCTTCTTTTCTTACTTTACTTCTTCACTTTTCTAAATACTTATTACTTCTCAAAGCATACTCCTTAAAACTGAAATTCTATCTTCTTTTCTTACTTTACTTCTTCACTTTTCTAAATACTTATTACTTCTCAAAGCATACTCCTTAAAACTGAAATTCTATCTTCTTTTCTTACTTTACTTCTTCACTTTTCTAAATATTTATTTAATCTCAAAGCATACTCCTTAAAACTGAAATTCTATCTTCTTTTCTTACTTTACTTCTTCACTTTTCTAAATACTTATTACTTCTCAAAGCATACTCCTTAAAACTGAAATTCTATCTTCTTTTCTTACTTTACTTCTTCACTTTTCTAAATATTTATTTAATCTCAAAGCATACTCCTTAAAACTGAAATTCTATCTTCTTTTCTTACTTTACTTCTTCACTTTTCTAAATATTTATTTAATCTCAAAGCATACTCCTTAAAATTGAAATTCTATCATCTTTTCTTACTTTACTTCTTCACTTTTCTAAATACTTATTACTTCTCAAAGCATACTCCTTAAAACTGAAATTCTATCTTCTTTTCTTACTTTACTTCTTCACTTTTCTAAATACTTATTACTTCTCAAAGCATACTCCTTAAAACTGAAATTCTATCTTCTTTTCTTACTTTACTTCTTCACTAACATAAATACTTATTACTTCTCGAAGCATAATACGTAAAACTGAAATTCTATCTTCTTTTCTTACTTTACTTCTTCACTTTTCTTAATACTTATTACTTCTCAAAGCATAATCCTTAAAACTGAAATTCTATCTTCTTTTCTTACTTTACTTCTTCACTTTTCTTAATACTTATTACTTCTCAAAGCATAATCCTTAAAACTGAAATTCTATCTTCTTTTCTTACTTTACTTCTTCACTTTTCTAAATATTTATTTAATCTCAAAGCATACTCCTTAAAACTGAAATTCTATCTTCTTTTCTTACTTTACTTCTTCACTTTTCTAAATATTTATTTAATCTCAAAGCATACTCCTTAAAACTGAAATTCTATCTTCTTTTCTTACTTTACTTCTTCACTTTTCTAAATACTTATTACTTCTCAAAGCATACTCCTTAAAACTGAAATTCTATCTTCTTTTCTTACTTTACTTCTTCACTTTTCTAAATACTTATTACTTCTCAAAGCATACTCCTTAAAACTGAAATTCTATCTTCTTTTCTTACTTTACTTCTTCACTTTTCTAAATATTTATTTAATCTCAAAGCATACTCCTTAAAACTGAAATTCTATCTTCTTTTCTTACTTTACTTCTTCACTTTTCTAAATACTTATTACTTCTCAAAGCATACTCCTTAAAACTGAAATTCTATCTTCTTTTCTTACTTTACTTCTTCACTTTTCTTAATACTTATTACTTCTCAAAGCATAATCCTTAAAACTGAAATTCTATCTTCTTTTCTTACTTTACTTCTTCACTTTTCTAAATATTTATTACTTCTCAAAGCATACTCCTTAAAACTAAAATTCTATCTTCTTTTCTTACTTTACTTCTTCACTTTTCTAAATATTTATTTAATCTCAAAGCATACTCCTTAAAACTGAAATTCTATCTTCTTTTCTTACTTTACTTCTTCACTTTTCTAAATACTTATTACTTCTCAAAGCATACTCCTTAAAACTGAAATTCTATCTTCTTTTCTTACTTTACTTCTTCACTTTTCTAAATACTTATTACTTCTCAAAGCATACTCCTTAAAACTGAAATTCTATCTTCTTTTCTTACTTTACTTCTTCACTTTTCTAAATACTTATTACTTCTCAAAGCATACTCCTTAAAACTGAAATTCTATCTTCTTTTCTTACTTTACTTCTTCACTTTTCTAAATATTTATTTAATCTCAAAGCATACTCCTTAAAACTGAAATTCTATCTTCTTTTCTTACTTTACTTCTTCACTTTTCTAAATACTTATTACTTCTCAAAGCATACTCCTTAAAACTGAAATTCTATCTTCTTTTCTTACTTTACTTCTTCACTTTTCTAAATACTTATTACTTCTCAAAGCATACTCCTTAAAACTGAAATTCTATCTTCTTTTCTTACTTTACTTCTTCACTTTTCTAAATACTTATTACTTCTCGAAGCATAATACGTAAAACTGAAATTCTATCTTCTTTTCTTACTTTACTTCTTCACTTTTCTAAATACTTATTACTTCTCAAAGCATACTCCTTAAAACTGAAATTCTATCTTCTTTTCTTACTTTACTTCTTCACTAACATAAATACTTATTACTTCTCGAAGCATACTCCTTAAAACTGAAATTCTATCTTCTTTTCTTACTTTACTTCTTCACTTTTCTAAATACTTATTACTTCTCAAAGCATACTCCTTAAAACTGAAATTCTATCTTCTTTTCTTACTTTACTTCTTCACTAACATAAATACTTATTACTTCTCGAAGCATAATACGTAAAACTGAAATTCTATCACCTTTTCTTACTTTACTTCTTCACTTTTCAAAATATTTATTTAATCTCAAAGCATACTCCTTAAAACTGAAATTCTATCTTCTTTTCTTACTTTACTTCTTCACTTTTCTAAATATTTATTTAATCTCAAAGCATACTCCTTAAAACTGAAATTCTATCATCTTTTCTTACTTTACTTCTTCACTTTTCTAAATACTTATTACTTCTCAAAGCATACTCCTTAAAACTGAAATTCTATCTTCTTTTCTTACTTTACTTCTTCACTAACATAAATACTTATTACTTCTCGAAGCATAATACGTAAAACTGAAATTCTATCTTCTTTTCTTACTTTACTTCTTCACTTTTCTTAATACTTATTACTTCTCAAAGCATAATCCTTAAAACTGAAATTCTATCTTCTTTTCTTACTTTACTTCTTCACTTTTCTTAATACTTATTACTTCTCAAAGCATAATCCTTAAAACTGAAATTCTATCTTCTTTTCTTACTTTACTTCTTCACTTTTCTAAATATTTATTTAATCTCAAAGCATACTCCTTAAAACTGAAATTCTATCTTCTTTTCTTACTTTACTTCTTCACTTTTCTAAATATTTATTTAATCTCAAAGCATACTCCTTAAAACTGAAATTCTATCTTCTTTTCTTACTTTACTTCTTCACTTTTCTAAATACTTATTACTTCTCAAAGCATACTCCTTAAAACTGAAATTCTATCTTCTTTTCTTACTTTACTTCTTCACTTTTCTAAATACTTATTACTTCTCAAAGCATACTCCTTAAAACTGAAATTCTATCTTCTTTTCTTACTTTACTTCTTCACTTTTCAAAACATTAATTACTTCTCAAAGCATACTCCTTAAAACTAAAATTCTATCTTCTTTTCTTACTTTACTTCTTCACTTTTCTAAATATTTATTTAATCTCAAAGCATACTCCTTAAAACTGAAATTCTATCTTCTTTTCTTACTTTACTTCTTCACTTTTCTAAATATTTATTTAATCTCAAAGCATACTCCTTAAAACTGAAATTCTATCTTCTTTTCTTACTTTACTTCTTCACTTTTCTAAATACTTATTACTTCTCAAAGCATACTCCTTAAAACTGAAATTCTATCTTCTTTTCTTACTTTACTTCTTCACTTTTCTAAATACTTATTACTTCTCAAAGCATACTCCTTAAAACTGAAATTCTATCTTCTTTTCTTACTTTACTTCTTCACTTTTCTAAATATTTATTTAATCTCAAAGCATACTCCTTAAAACTGAAATTCTATCTTCTTTTCTTACTTTACTTCTTCACTTTTCTAAATACTTATTACTTCTCAAAGCATACTCCTTAAAACTGAAATTCTATCTTCTTTTCTTACTTTACTTCTTCACTTTTCTAAATACTTATTACTTCTCAAAGCATAATCCTTAAAACTGAAATTCTATCTTCTTTTCTTACTTTACTTCTTCACTTTTCTAAATACTTATTACTTCTCAAAGCATACTCCTTAAAACTGAAATTCTATCTTCTTTTCTTACTTTACTTCTTCACTTTTCTAAATACTTATTACTTCTCAAAGCATACTCCTTAAAACTGAAATTCTATCTTCTTTTCTTACTTTACTTCTTCACTAACATAAATACTTATTACTTCTCGAAGCATACTCCTTAAAACTGAAATTCTATCTTCTTTTCTTACTTTACTTCTTCACTTTTCTAAATACTTATTACTTCTCAAAGCATACTCCTTAAAACTGAAATTCTATCTTCTTTTCTTACTTTACTTCTTCACTAACATAAATACTTGTTACTTCTCGAAGCATAATACGTAAAACTGAAATTCTATCACCTTTTCTTACTTTACTTCTTCACTTTTCTAAATACTTATTACTTCTCAAAGCATACTCCTTAAAACTGAAATTCTATCTTCTTTTCTTACTTTACTTCTTCACTAACATAAATACTTATTACTTCTCGAAGCATAATACGTAAAACTGAAATTCTATCACCTTTTCTTACTTTACTTCTTCACTTTTCAAAATATTTATTTAATCTCAAAGCATACTCCTTAAAACTGAAATTCTATCTTTTTTTCTTACTTTACTTCTTCACTTTTCTAAATATTTATTTAATCTCAAAGCATACTCCTTAAAACTGAAATTCTATCATCTTTTCTTACTTTACTTCTTCACTTTTCTAAATACTTATTACTTCTCAAAGCATACTCCTTAAAACTGAAATTCTATCACCTTTTCTTACTTTACTTCTTCACTTTTCTTAATACTTATTACTTCTCAAAGCATACTCCTTAAAACTGAAATTCTATCTTCTTTTCTTACTTTACTTCTTCACTTTTCTAAATACTTATTACTTCTCAAAGCATACTCCTTAAAACTGAAATTCTATCTTCTTTTCTTACTTTACTTCTTCACTTTTCTTAATACTTATTACTTCTCAAAGCATACTCCTTAAAACTGAAATTCTATCTTCTTTTCTTACTTTACTTCTTCACTTTTCTAAATACTTATTACTTCTCAAAGCATAATCCTTAAAACTGAAATTCTATCACCTTTTCTTACTTTACTTCTTCACTAACATAAATACTTATTACTTCTCGAAGCATACTCCTTAAAACTGAAATTCTATCTTCTTTTCTTACTTCACTTCTTCACTTTTCGAAATACTTATTACTTCTCAAAGCATAATACGTAAAACTGAAATTCTATCTTCTTTTCTTACTTTACTTCTTCACTTTTCTAAATACTTATTACTTCTCAAAGCATACTCCTTAAAACTGAAATTCTATCTTCTTTTCTTACTTTACTTCTTCACTTTTCTAAATACTTATTACTTCTCAAAGCATAATACGTAAAACTGAAATTCTATCTTCTTTTCTTACTTTACTTCTTCACTTTTCTAAATACTTATTACTTCTCAAAGCATACTCCTTAAAACTGAAATTCTATCTTCTTTTCTTACTTTACTTCTTCACTTTTCTAAATATTTATTTAATCTCAAAGCATACTCCTTAAAACTGAAATTCTATCTTCTTTTCTTACTTTACTTCTTCACTTTTCTAAATACTTATTACTTCTCAAAGCATACTCCTTAAAACTGAAATTCTATCTTCTTTTCTTACTTCACTTCTTCACTTTTCGAAATACTTATTACTTCTCAAAGCATAATACGTAAAACTGAAATTCTATCTTCTTTTCTTACTTTACTTCTTCACTTTTCTAAATACTTATTACTTCTCAAAGCATACTCCTTAAAACTGAAATTCTATCTTCTTTTCTTACTTTACTTCTTCACTTTTCTTAATACTTATTTAATCTCAAAGCATACTCCTTAAAACTGAAATTCTATCTTCTTTTCTTACTTTACTTCTTCACTTTTCTTAATACTTATTACTTCTCAAAGCATAATCCTTAAAACTGAAATTCTATCTTCTTTTCTTACTTTACTTCTTCACTTTTCTAAATACTTATTACTTCTCAAAGCATACTCCTTAAAACTGAAATTCTATCTTCTTTTCTTACTTTACTTCTTCACTTTTCTTAATACTTATTACTTCTCAAAGCATACTCCTTAAAACTGAAATTCTATCTTCTTTTCTTACTTTTCTTACTTACTTCTCAAAGCATACTCCTTAAAACTGAAATTCTATCTTCTTTTCTTACTTTACTTCTTCACTAACATAAATACTTATTACTTCTCGAAGCATACTCCTTAAAACTGAAATTCTATCTTCTTTTTTCTTACTTTTACTTTTCTTCACTTAAAACTTTCTAAATACTTTTCTTACTTATTACTTCTCAAAGCATACTCCTTAAAACTGAAATTCTATCTTCTTTTCTTACTTTACTTCTTCACTAACATAAATACTTATTACTTCTCGAAGCATACTCCTTAAAACTGAAATTCTATCTTCTTTTCTTACTTTACTTCTTCACTTTTCTAAATATTTATTTAATCTCAAAGCATACTCCTTAAAACTGAAATTCTATCTTCTTTTCTTACTTTACTTCTTCACTTTTCTAAATACTTATTACTTCTCAAAGCATACTCCTTAAAACTGAAATTCTATCTTCTTTTCTTACTTTACTTCTTCACTTTTCTAAATACTTATTACTTCTCAAAGCATACTCCTTAAAACTGAAATTCTATCTTCTTTTTTACTTACTTTTCACTTTTCTAAATATTTATTTAATCTCACTTTTCTATCTTCTTTTCTTAATACTTTTCTTACTTATTACTTCTCAAAGCATACTCCTTAAAACTGAAATTCTATCTTCTTTTCTTACTTTACTTCTTCACTTTTCTAAATACTTATTACTTCTCAAAGCATAATCCTTAAAACTGAAATTCTATCTTCTTTTCTTACTTTACTTCTTCACTTTTCTAAATACTTATTACTTCTCAAAGCATACTCCTTAAAACTGAAATTCTATCTTCTTTTCTTACTTTACTTCTTCACTTTTCTAAATACTTATTACTTCTCAAAGCATACTCCTTAAAACTGAAATTCTATCTTCTTTTCTTACTTTACTTCTTCACTAACATAAATACTTATTACTTCTCGAAGCATACTCCTTAAAACTGAAATTCTATCTTCTTTTCTTACTTTACTTCTTCACTTTTCTAAATACTTATTACTTCTCAAAGCATACTCCTTAAAACTGAAATTCTATCTTCTTTTCTTACTTTACTTCTTCACTAACATAAATACTTATTACTTCTCGAAGCATAATACGTAAAACTGAAATTCTATCACCTTTTCTTACTTTACTTCTTCACTTTTCAAAATATTTATTTAATCTCAAAGCATACTCCTTAAAACTGAAATTCTATCTTCTTTTCTTACTTTACTTCTTCACTTTTCTAAATATTTATTTAATCTCAAAGCATACTCCTTAAAACTGAAATTCTATCATCTTTTCTTACTTTACTTCTTCACTTTTCTAAATACTTATTACTTCTCAAAGCATACTCCTTAAAACTGAAATTCTATCACCTTTTCTTACTTTACTTCTTCACTTTTCTTAATACTTATTACTTCTCAAAGCATACTCCTTAAAACTGAAATTCTATCTTCTTTTCTTACTTTACTTCTTCACTTTTCTAAATACTTATTACTTCTCAAAGCATACTCCTTAAAACTGAAATTCTATCTTCTTTTCTTACTTTACTTCTTCACTTTTCTTAATACTTATTACTTCTCAAAGCATACTCCTTAAAACTGAAATTCTATCTTCTTTTCTTACTTTACTTCTTCACTTTTCTAAATACTTATTACTTCTCAAAGCATAATCCTTAAAACTGAAATTCTATCACCTTTTCTTACTTTACTTCTTCACTAACATAAATACTTATTACTTCTCGAAGCATACTCCTTAAAACTGAAATTCTATCTTCTTTTCTTACTTCACTTCTTCACTTTTCGAAATACTTATTACTTCTCAAAGCATAATACGTAAAACTGAAATTCTATCTTCTTTTCTTACTTTACTTCTTCACTTTTCTAAATACTTATTACTTCTCAAAGCATACTCCTTAAAACTGAAATTCTATCTTCTTTTCTTACTTTACTTCTTCACTTTTCTAAATACTTATTACTTCTCAAAGCATAATACGTAAAACTGAAATTCTATCTTCTTTTCTTACTTTACTTCTTCACTTTTCTAAATATTTATTTAATCTCAAAGCATACTCCTTAAAACTGAAATTCTATCTTCTTTTCTTACTTTACTTCTTCACTTTTCTAAATATTTATTTAATCTCAAAGCATACTCCTTAAAACTGAAATTCTATCTTCTTTTCTTACTTTACTTCTTCACTTTTCTAAATACTTATTACTTCTCAAAGCATACTCCTTAAAACTGAAATTCTATCTTCTTTTCTTACTTCACTTCTTCACTTTTCGAAATACTTATTACTTCTCAAAGCATAATACGTAAAACTGAAATTCTATCTTCTTTTCTTACTTTACTTCTTCACTTTTCTAAATACTTATTACTTCTCAAAGCATACTCCTTAAAACTGAAATTCTATCTTCTTTTCTTACTTTACTTCTTCACTTTTCTTAATACTTATTACTTCTCAAAGCATAATCCTTAAAACTGAAATTCTATCTTCTTTTCTTACTTTACTTCTTCACTTTTCTAAATATTTATTTAATCTCAAAGCATACTCCTTAAAACTGAAATTCTATCTTCTTTTCTTACTTTACTTCTTCACTTTTCTAAATACTTATTACTTCTCAAAGCATACTCCTTAAAACTGAAATTCTATCTTCTTTTCTTACTTTACTTCTTCACTTTTCTAAATACTTATTACTTCTCAAAGCATACTCCTTAAAACTGAAATTCTATCTTCTTTTCTTACTTTACTTCTTCACTTTTCTTAATACTTATTACTTCTCAAAGCATACTCCTTAAAACTGAAATTCTATCTTCTTTTCTTACTTTACTTCTTCACTTTTCTAAATACTTATTACTTCTCAAAGCATACTCCTTAAAACTGAAATTCTATCTTCTTTTCTTACTTTACTTCTTCACTTTTCTAAATATTTATTTGATCTCAAAGCATACTCCTTAAAACTGAAATTCTATCTTCTTTTCTTACTTTACTTCTTCACTTTTCTAAATACTTATTACTTCTCAAAGCATAATCCTTAAAACTGAAATTCTATCTTCTTTTCTTACTTTACTTCCTCACTTTTCTAAATTCTTATTACTTCTCAAAGCATACTCCTTAAAACTGAAATTCTATCTTCTTTTCTTACTTTACTTCTTCACTTTTCTAAATATTTATTTAATCTCAAAGCATACTCCTTAAAACTGAAATTCTATCTTCTTTTCTTACTTTACTTCTTCACTTTTCTAAATACTTATTACTTCTCAAAGCATACTCCTTAAAACTGAAATTCTATCTTCTTTTCTTACTTTACTTCTTCACTTTTCTAAATACTTATTACTTCTCAAAACATACTCCTTAAAACTGAAATTCTATCTTCTTTTCTTACTTTACTTCTTCACTTTTCTAAATATTTATTACTTCTCAAAGCATACTCCTTAAAACTGAAATTCTATCTTCTTTTCTTACTTTACTTCTTCACTTTTCTAAATACTTATTACTTCTCAAAGCATACTCCTTAAAACTGAAATTCTATCTTCTTTTCTTACTTTACTTCTTCACTTTTCTAAATACTTATTACTTCTCAAAGCATACTCCTTAAAACTGAAATTCTATCTTCTTTTCTTACTTTACTTCTTCACTTTTCTAAATACTTATTACTTCTCAAAGCATACTCCTTAAAACTGAAATTCTATCTTCTTTTCTTACTTTACTTCTTCACTTTTCTAAATATTTATTTAATCTCAAAGCATACTCCTTAAAACTGAAATTCTATCTTCTTTTCTTACTTTACTTCTTCACTTTTCTAAATACTTATTACTTCTCAAAGCATACTCCTTAAAACTGAAATTCTATCTTCTTTTCTTACTTTACTTCTTCACTTTTCTTAATACTTATTACTTCTCAAAGCATAATCCTTAAAACTGAAATTCTATCTTCTTTTCTTACTTTACTTCTTCACTTTTCTAAATATTTATTTAATCTCAAAGCATACTCCTTAAAACTGAAATTCTATCTTCTTTTCTTACTTTACTTCTTCACTTTTCTAAATACTTATTACTTCTCAAAGCATACTCCTTAAAACTGAAATTCTATCTTCTTTTCTTACTTTACTTCTTCACTTTTCTAAATACTTATTACTTCTCAAAGCATACTCCTTAAAACTGAAATTCTATCTTCTTTTCTTACTTTACTTCTTCACTTTTCTTAATACTTATTACTTCTCAAAGCATACTCCTTAAAACTGAAATTCTATCTTCTTTTCTTACTTTACTTCTTCACTTTTCTAAATACTTATTACTTCTCAAAGCATACTCCTTAAAACTGAAATTCTATCTTCTTTTCTTACTTTACTTCTTCACTTTTCTAAATACTTATTACTTCTCAAAGCATACTCCTTAAAACTGAAATTCTATCTTCTTTTCTTACTTTACTTCTTCACTTTTCTAAATACTTATTACTTCTCAAAGCATAATCCTTAAAACTGAAATTCTATCTTCTTTTCTTACTTTACTTCCTCACTTTTCTAAATTCTTATTACTTCTCAAAGCATACTCCTTAAAACTGAAATTCTATCTTCTTTTCTTACTTTACTTCTTCACTTTTCTAAATATTTATTTAATCTCAAAGCATACTCCTTAAAACTGAAATTCTATCTTCTTTTCTTACTTTACTTCTTCACTTTTCTAAATACTTATTACTTCTCAAAGCATACTCCTTAAAACTGAAATTCTATCTTCTTTTCTTACTTTACTTCTTCACTTTTCTAAATACTTATTACTTCTCAAAACATACTCCTTAAAACTGAAATTCTATCTTCTTTTCTTACTTTACTTCTTCACTTTTCTAAATATTTATTACTTCTCAAAGCATACTCCTTAAAACTGAAATTCTATCTTCTTTTCTTACTTTACTTCTTCACTTTTCTAAATACTTATTACTTCTCAAAGCATACTCCTTAAAACTGAAATTCTATCTTCTTTTCTTACTTTACTTCTTCACTTTTCTAAATACTTATTACTTCTCAAAGCATACTCCTTAAAACTGAAATTCTATCTTCTTTTCTTACTTTACTTCTTCACTTTTCTAAATACTTATTACTTCTCAAAGCATACTCCTTAAAACTGAAATTCTATCTTCTTTTCTTACTTTACTTCTTCACTTTTCTAAATATTTATTTAATCTCAAAGCATACTCCTTAAAACTGAAATTCTATCTTCTTTTCTTACTTTACTTCTTCACTTTTCTTAATACTTATTACTTCTCAAAGCATAATACGTAAAACTGAAATTCTATCACCTTTTCTTACTTTACTTCTTCACTTTTCTAAATACTTATTACTTCTCGAAGCATACTCCTTAAAACTGAAATTCTATCTTCTTTTCTTACTTTACTTCTTCACTTTTCTAAATACTTATTACTTCTCAAAACATAATCCTTAAAACTGAAATTCTATCTTCTTTTCTTACTTTACTTCTTCACTTTTCTAAATATTTATTACTTCTCAAAGCATACTCCTTAAAACTGAAATTCTATCTTCTTTTCTTACTTTACTTCTTCACTTTTCTAAATATTTATTACTTCTCAAAGCATACTCCTTAAAACTGAAATTCTATCTTCTTTTCTTACTTTACTTCTTCACTTTTCTAAATACTTATTACTTCTCAAAACATACTCCTTAAAACTGAAATTCTATCTTCTTTTCTTACTTTACTTCTTCACTTTTCTAAATATTTATTACTTCTCAAAGCATACTCCTTAAAACTGAAATTCTATCTTCTTTTCTTACTTTACTTCTTCACTTTTCTAAATACTTATTACTTCTCAAAGCATACTCCTTAAAACTGAAATTCTATCTTCTTTTCTTACTTTACTTCTTCACTTTTCTAAATACTTATTACTTCTCAAAGCATACTCCTTAAAACTGAAATTCTATCTTCTTTTCTTACTTTACTTCTTCACTTTTCTAAATACTTATTACTTCTCAAAGCATACTCCTTAAAACTGAAATTCTATCTTCTTTTCTTACTTTACTTCTTCACTTTTCTAAATATTTATTTAATCTCAAAGCATACTCCTTAAAACTGAAATTCTATCTTCTTTTCTTACTTTACTTCTTCACTTTTCTTAATACTTATTACTTCTCAAAGCATAATACGTAAAACTGAAATTCTATCACCTTTTCTTACTTTACTTCTTCACTTTTCTAAATACTTATTACTTCTCAAAGCATACTCCTTAAAACTGAAATTCTATCTTCTTTTCTTACTTTACTTCTTCACTTTTCTAAATACTTATTACTTCTCAAAACATAATCCTTAAAACTGAAATTCTATCTTCTTTTCTTACTTTACTTCTTCACTTTTCTAAATACTTATTACTTCTCAAAGCGTACTCCTTAAAACTGAAATTCTATCTTCTTTTCTTACTTTACTTCTTCACTTTTCTAAATACTTATTACTTCTCAAAGCATAATCCTTAAAACTGAAATTCTATCTTCTTTTCTTACTTTACTTCTTCACTAACATAAATACTTATTACTTCTCGAAGCATAATACGTAAAACTGAAATTCTATCACCTTTTCTTACTTTGCTTCTTCACTTTTATAAATACTTATTACTTCTCAAAGCATACTCCTTAAAACTGAAATTCTATCTACTTTTCTTACTTCACTTCTTCACTTTTCTAAATACTTATTACTTCTCAAAGCATACTCCTTAAAACTGAAATTCTATCTTCTTTTCTTACATTACTTCTTCACTAACATAAATACTTATTACTTCTCAAAGCATACTCCTTAAAACTGAAATTCTATCACCTTTTCTTACTTCACTTCTTCACTTTTCAAAACATTAATTACTTCTCAAAGCATACTCCTTAAAACTGAAATTCTATCTTCTTTTCTTACTTTACTTCTTCACTTTTCTAAATACTTATTACTTCTCAAAGCATAATACGTAAAACTGAAATTCTATCTTCTTTTCTTACTTTACTTCTTCACTTTTCTAAATATTTATTTAATCTCAAAGCATACTCCTTAAAACTGAAATTCTATCTTCTTTTCTTACTTTACTTCTTCACTTTTCTAAATATTTATTTAATCTCAAAGCATACTCCTTAAAACTGAAATTCTATCTTCTTTTCTTACTTTACTTCTTCACTAACATAAATACTTATTACTTCTCGAAGCATACTCCTTAAAACTGAAATTCTATCTTCTTTTCTTACTTTACTTCTTCACTTTTCGAAATACTTATTACTTCTCAAAGCATACTCCTTAAAACTGAAATTCTATCTTCTTTTCTTACTTTACTTCTTCACTTTTCTAAATACTTATTACTTCTCAAAGCATACTCCTTAAAACTGAAATTCTATCTTCTTTTCTTACTTTACTTCTTCACTTTTCTTAATACTTATTACTTCTCAAAGCATAATCCTTAAAACTGAAATTCTATCTTCTTTTCTTACTTTACTTCTTCACTTTTCTAAATATTTATTTAATCTCAAAGCATACTCCTTAAAACTGAAATTCTATCTTCTTTTCTTACTTTACTTCTTCACTTTTCTAAATACTTATTACTTCTCAAAGCATACTCCTTAAAACTGAAATTCTATCTTCTTTTCTTACTTTACTTCTTCACTTTTCTAAATACTTATTACTTCTCAAAGCATACTCCTTAAAACTGAAATTCTATCTTCTTTTCTTACTTTACTTCTTCACTTTTCTTAATACTTATTACTTCTCAAAGCATACTCCTTAAAACTGAAATTCTATCTTCTTTTCTTACTTTACTTCTTCACTTTTCTAAATACTTATTACTTCTCAAAGCATACTCCTTAAAACTGAAATTCTATCTTCTTTTCTTACTTTACTTCTTCACTTTTCTAAATATTTATTTAATCTCAAAGCATACTCCTTAAAACTGAAATTCTATCTTCTTTTCTTACTTTACTTCTTCACTTTTCTAAATACTTATTACTTCTCAAAGCATAATCCTTAAAACTGAAATTCTATCTTCTTTTCTTACTTTACTTCCTCACTTTTCTAAATTCTTATTACTTCTCAAAGCATACTCCTTAAAACTGAAATTCTATCTTCTTTTCTTACTTTACTTCTTCACTTTTCTAAATATTTATTTAATCTCAAAGCATACTCCTTAAAACTGAAATTCTATCTTCTTTTCTTACTTTACTTCTTCACTTTTCTAAATACTTATTACTTCTCAAAGCATACTCCTTAAAACTGAAATTCTATCTTCTTTTCTTACTTTACTTCTTCACTTTTCTAAATATTTATTTAATCTCAAAGCATACTCCTTAAAACTGAAATTCTATCATCTTTTCTTACTTTACTTCTTCACTTTTCTAAATACTTATTACTTCTCAAAGCATACTCCTTAAAACTGAAATTCTATCACCTTTTCTTACTTCACTTCTTCACTAACATAAATACTTATTTAATCTCAAAGCATACTCCTTAAAACTGAAATTCTATCTTCTTTTCTTACTTTACTTCTTCACTTTTCTAAATACTTATTACTTCTCAAAGCATACTCCTTAAAACTGAAATTCTATCTTCTTTTCTTACTTTACTTCTTCACTTTTCTAAATACTTATTACTTCTCAAAGCATACTCCTTAAAACTGAAATTCTATCTTCTTTTCTTACTTTACTTCTTCACTTTTCTAAATATTTATTTAATCTCAAAGCATACTCCTTAAAACTGAAATTCTATCTTCTTTTCTTACTTTACTTCTTCACTTTTCTTAATACTTATTACTTCTCAAAGCATAATACGTAAAACTGAAATTCTATCACCTTTTCTTACTTTACTTCTTCACTTTTCTAAATACTTATTACTTCTCAAAGCATACTCCTTAAAACTGAAATTCTATCTTCTTTTCTTACTTTACTTCTTCACTTTTCTAAATACTTATTACTTCTCAAAACATAATCCTTAAAACTGAAATTCTATCTTCTTTTCTTACTTTACTTCTTCACTTTTCTAAATACTTATTACTTCTCAAAGCGTACTCCTTAAAACTGAAATTCTATCTTCTTTTCTTACTTTACTTCTTCACTTTTCTAAATATTTATTTAATCTCAAAGCATACTCCTTAAAACTGAAATTCTATCTTCTTTTCTTACTTTACTTCTTCACTTTTCTTAATACTTATTACTTCTCAAAGCATAATACGTAAAACTGAAATTCTATCACCTTTTCTTACTTTACTTCTTCACTTTTCTAAATACTTATTACTTCTCAAAGCATACTCCTTAAAACTGAAATTCTATCTTCTTTTCTTACTTTACTTCTTCACTTTTCTAAATACTTATTACTTCTCAAAACATAATCCTTAAAACTGAAATTCTATCTTCTTTTCTTACTTTACTTCTTCACTTTTCTAAATACTTATTACTTCTCAAAGCGTACTCCTTAAAACTGAAATTCTATCTTCTTTTCTTACTTTACTTCTTCACTTTTCTAAATACTTATTACTTCTCAAAGCATAATCCTTAAAACTGAAATTCTATCTTCTTTTCTTACTTTACTTCTTCACTAACATAAATACTTATTACTTCTCGAAGCATAATACGTAAAACTGAAATTCTATCTTCTTTTCTTACTTTACTTCTTCACTAACATAAATACTTATTACTTCTCGAAGCATACTCCTTAAAACTGAAATTCTATCTTCTTTTCTTACTTTACTTCTTCACTTTTCTAAATACTTATTACTTCTCAAAGCATACTCCTTAAAACTGAAATTCTATCTTCTTTTCTTACTTTACTTCTTCACTAACATAAATACTTATTACTTCTCGAAGCATAATACGTAAAACTGAAATTCTATCACCTTTTCTTACTTTACTTCTTCACTTTTCAAAATATTTATTTAATCTCAAAGCATACTCCTTAAAACTGAAATTCTATCTTCTTTTCTTACTTTACTTCTTCACTTTTCTAAATATTTATTTAATCTCAAAGCATACTCCTTAAAACTGAAATTCTATCATCTTTTCTTACTTTACTTCTTCACTTTTCAAAACATTAATTACTTCTCAAAGCATACTCCTTAAAACTAAAATTCTATCTTCTTTTCTTACTTTACTTCTTCACTTTTCGAAATACTTATTACTTCTCAAAGCATACTCCTTAAAACTGAAATTCTATCTTCTTTTCTTACTTTACTTCTTCACTTTTCTAAATATTTATTTAATCTCAAAGCATACTCCTTAAAACTGAAATTCTATCTTCTTTTCTTACTTTACTTCTTCACTTTTCTAAATATTTATTTAATCTCAAAGCATACTCCTTAAAACTGAAATTCTATCTTCTTTTCTTACTTTACTTCTTCACTTTTCTAAATATTTATTACTTCTCAAAGCATACTCCTTAAAACTGAAATTCTATCTTCTTTTCTTACTTTACTTCTTCACTTTTCTAAATACTT